>DWEJ01000337.1:0-17648 GCA_018245835.1 Mysoria sejanus stolli | reverse complement strand
CTAAATCAGAAAAATTCATTTGTAGTGTTCGACCCGGGAATCGAACCCAGGACCTCCCGATCCGCAGTCGCACTTGCGACCACACGACCAACGAGGCAGTCAATAATAATAATAATAATAATTAAAAAATATAATATAATTCAAAAATTTAATATAAAATCACGCCTGTTATCCCCGATGAGGTAGACAAAGGAACCTTTACACCACCTGTAATGTTTAGTGTCCTCTAATATCAATAAAACACAGTTTTACTATTGTAATTACGTGATAATAATCTCGACGAAACACCGAGCACGTCTGCACGCGATCACTATCGCTGAGCGCGAGGGTAGTCGGATTACGCATACTCTACACCTCCTATTCCATAGTGGGACGTAAACGTAACTGGTGTAGCGTAGTATCCTAATTCATAAATATGTTCCACCTAAAATCCATAAATACTGAACACGTCATATTTTAAACAAAGGATAGATATATTTGTTAGTAACAAAGCACTGAAAGATGCGGGTCCCACATTTACAAAGTATCGGTTGATAAAATCAGCGTATCGTCTTTATGCAATGTTGAGACGGGTGGGCAGGTGTTCCCAGGCACTTGATGCAGCTGCAACTTGCACCTTCGTTGCACCTGTACCATGTATTTATTATTTTCGCATGTTTTTATGAGGTGAACCTTGCAAATTGCCTTTATGAGAGTACATACATAAGTAGGTATTTAAGAGCAGCTGTTTTTTGTTGCAAAAAATGGCGACAGATGCGTTTGTATGTATTGTATGACTGTGCAATTAATCACATAAGTTAAAGACTAAGTTAAGATAATTTATGGTGTGTACTTTTCATTGATAGAATCAAATTGAACAAACTATGTGTATCAATATTTACTAATAGGTACGTAACTTAGGTTTATAGTCTCAAATGCGATAATAAATATTTGTATCATAAGGGTTAAATAGGGGTCCTGAAATAATCTTTTTTTGTCTTTAACAACATGTACTTTGAGATACCTATATTTTGGTTGTATGTATGATTTCATGAGCTTAAAAATTCTTCCTTTTTTCTATATTCATGTAAGATTGTTTCCGTTTAGGAGGAATGGGCGAAAATCTCCGAGATCATGGCGTCGTTCGGAAGCAAGTTGGTACGCGAGTCGGTGTTCGTCTCCGAGCTAGAACAAGAGTTCACCTCGAGGCTGGGGCTGAGCTGCTCCGAGTCCAGTCTGAGTCCGTCCGTGGCGTCGACTCTAGGCCTCTGGCTGTCAGGCATGGGCTTGCACGACTACGAACCTCTGTTCCTTGAGAGCGGTTACGATGACATCGATTTTATTGTAAGTGTTTTTTGTTTACAATAAATTTAGGATTACTTTATTTTAGATTGGTTAATTTTATTTTACGTTTTAATTTATTTCACAAGTAATTTTTTAAATAGATTTTTTAAATTGTAGCGAGGATAAGAATATATAATTATATTTTTCATACCGTAATTTTTTTACAGAACGGCATATTAGACGATACAGATCTCCGTGAAATTGGCATAGAAGAGAACGACAGACAAAAGATTCTGGAGTCGGCGAAACAGTTACCTCTTAAAATAACCGAGATAAGCAATAATCATAACAATAATAATATTAGTAAAAATCAAAACGAATCAGTGGAGGAATGGTTGAGGAATATAAACTTAGAAATATATAGCGATACGTTTAGAAAACATTTGTATGTAGATATGGATAGAGTGAAAAGAATTTGGGAGGTTGAATTAACCGCGGTCTTAGAAATCAATAAGCCCGGCCACAGGAAGCGGATTCTGGCCTCGGTGTCCGGGGAACAGAACGGGCCAACGAACAATATGGAAGATATTAATGCTGATCTCAATACTTTGGTGAGTGCTTTCTATGTTTTTATATTTGGAAAAGCAGAAAAGACATCTATATTTATCGAGTTTGGTGATATTAATAGCTTTTGTTAGAGTGCAAACTTCATCTTAAATAATATTTTGAAAAATAAAAAAGAAACTGAAATAAACCCTTTAGCAATGCAGATGGATTTTATTATCATTAATGCCACATGCCGTTGCACAAAAATGCATTCTACTTTTATTTCAATGTGAATTTTGTGCTAATTTCGCAATACCCGATGCCAATTGGAAGACAATCAATAGACCTTGGAACATCCGCCAAATCCAATATAATTCGCCATCAATATTCCATGGATAAGCTGCGGTTACCACATGGCCACCATGGTGTTATGGCCCTATGAATATTAAATTACATGACGTCTGCCAACTGGTCTGCCGCAGACAACGAGATATGTGGAATGGCTGGTAATGTAGTTTTTATGTCCCACTGTTGGCGAAAGATCTTCTCCAAGTATATGAAGGCTGTGGCATATGCCACAACGCTGCACAACTGCGAAGTTAACGGTCAAACCGTTTATCGGAAGGTTATTAAATGGCTTTCGAAACTTCCAACTATGTATAACTGTTGTAACCTAATGACAATAACGTGAGCGACTACTTGATATTTTCTCCGAAACATGGAACATTCGAGAATTTACACATTACGTAGCCGACGGGGTCCGACGTGGCTTAACTTCACAAACTCATTCTATCTAGAAGCACGATAGGGCTACGATAGCTTTACATTTGAATAACGTAGTTAACAATTTATTAAAAACGTAATCAAATGAACTCTAATACAAAGCGGCTGACTTACTTTGAATCTATTCCATCGATGTATGGCGAAATTTGTGTTAAAAGTTCTACAATCCACGATAACATTCTCAATTTGAAGGTTTACATTCTATATTTTATTGAACTACTTGATAAAACATATTCGTGAGCCTTGAATATATTTTAGAACATCTTAATCGCCGCGCAACTGTTGCTATTACGTATTGCTCAGGAGCAGTGTATCAGAGGGTACTGAAGCCATCCTCTCTCCCAACTCACCGATTGTAAAACTTCTTGCCTACGGAAAACATGTCGTATCAAAACAACTATTATTCATAATATTATATAACGAATAAAAAAAACCGCCGTGATTATGATAATACATGGGTATATTATTAGTTAATAGCTAATATGTTATTCTAACTGTGCATCCGTTTAACATGTAGCGCCGTGTGGCAACGAGTGCCATTGAATATCAATTAAGCGTTTCCATTTCCAAGCGCAATTATTGCATAATATTGTAATTGTATTTTTAAAACATTTGACAGTAAGCCCTTACAGGTGTTTTAAAAGATTCACGTTAAATTGAAAATATCTTTCAGTTTCATTAGGTGCTAATAATGGTAAATATTAATAGGTGTCTTAACAGTAGCTGTAACTTAAAAGCTGTAACTCTAGTATTTAAAAACTATAATTTTGTTATTCAACATACAAAGGTCAACCTCTTAGTGCTGATAATTAATCATAAATTGCAATATAATATACTAAATATTATCTACGGATATCAAATAAAAAAACTAAATGTATAAAAACTAAATATGTCCAGTTTCAGCCAACGTTTATGTTCAATTGGTCAACAATTTCAAAAGTTGAAACGTATCGTCGTTAACTGCAGTGACCCGTCGTTAAATTCAAATCAGTTGATATTATCGGGGCGATAAATTGCGCAATCTATTCAATCAGAGCCTCTAAAGAGGATATCCGACGGGCGTCGGGAGCCGAGCGTCGACAGGGGGCGTTATGGTGCGTTATGCGTTTTATAACTTAACGACGCTTCAATTTTAAACTGTATTGTTAATATTATTTGAAAATGTTTGATAATATTCGATAATGTACCATAGAGTTCGATCATGTTCTCAATGTATCAATATTACGATAATAATAACTTTCTTCTTTTGGTACATTTTTCATGCGTTTTCTGTTAAAATATTTTATTGCTTAACAATTTTGGTCCTTATATTTATAAGTTAGCCCGTAGGTATATGTAGGGTTTATAAATAGATATAGTACTATAAAAGCATTCTGTGGACAAAGTTTTTATCGCTTTGTACGGACAAAATTAAACTTTTGTTGTGAATGTTAAAAAAACAACATATTTTTAGATTGGATTGTTGCTGGTTTAAATATTTATGTTAATAATTTCAATTTATATATTTTGTATTACAAATGATTCTCATCCATATTTCATATGCCTTATAGTTAAAAATGATTTTAAAATCATTGCATTTACACGTGATGATTATATGTGATAAATAATAATATCGAGCCCCATTAAAACTACTCACACGTTATCACATAATCGTCCGACCGAACGTTAACTATCAGACGCTCACTTATTAGATGTCACTTTGAAAGTTGATTAAACCCCGCCCTCCCATAAATTGTGACGGGATTAAAATGTCCCGGTGTCGTCAAATTGCTCATCTAGCGGTAATCAGCGTAGCGGGGTGTTGCCGCGATACGCCCTCGCAGGTGTGCTGATGAGGGACAAGCGATATGGAAAAGCTGGTGGTAAATTGTTCAATAGTAATAAGCCGTTGGTATGAATTTTATTTCGGGTAGGTACTTTTGTCCCGCCGTCGGCGTTAGGAGGGTTGACATGGTTATTGCACTTTTGTGGAAATTGTTTAGAGATAGATTGTTGTCGATAATAATTTTTTTGGGGAATTCTATGTTGCTATGGTGAAGTTCTAAAGTTGAATGTTTTGTTTAATTTTAATGTTTAGTGATTTTTAAATGTTATTAGGATTTTATTTCACATATGTGTACATGTCAAACTTAACTTTCATGTTAATAATGTATACATCGCACATGATGAAACATTAATGGATCGATCCAACCATTTATGTAAAATATCTGGACAAATGAATGTTTTCGTTTATTTATAATAAAGTATGTAGATTTTGAAATTATTATTATCGTAATTTAATTCTATAGCTGTGGTTTTATTAGGATATCAATTTGATGCTATATTCATACTTGATGAAATTCAACATTTTGGTCTGAAATTGATTTTGTATTCAGCTCCATGATACAGGATGCCCATATTTGGTTTGCTGAAATATAACTGGGTTATACAGCGTCGTTAATATGATGTGTTCACAGGATGGCATGTGTGACTGCACTAACAACTACGAAACGGTAAAATCTATTTGAAATGCTGCTCATAAAATACGGAGTTCCGTAATGTAACAGCGTTGGATCTGTTTTAAATGTCATTAAAAGTTTAATTCTTAAGTTTACTGAACAAAGTGTTGAAAGTGCTCAGTAATGTTCGTGTATAGTGCACATCTATAAATTTTATCCCTTTTATTTACTCTGTATGTATTAATTGACTGAATATTGCTTCATATTTATATAATGTATACATTAATAGTTGCATATATTATATTAGATTGCATCAATCATAATTTGATCTTAAGATTGTTCTGGACTACAATTAATGCTTGGAACTCATAAAATATGCAATATGAATATGAAAAAACTAACATTTTATAAATAACATCCAACGCGCAGTAACCACGTGCACACGTTATATGGAATTATTTATACAGATGCTTAGTGTAAAAAAAAAATATGTGAAAATTCAATACCGACTCAGAGGTAAAATCAGCGTGTATTTCCTCGGAACACTTGATGTACTCGACAAATCTAGTCTATATACAGGCGTGCACATAGTCGAGGCCTTTTTAATTTCACACGTCGCCAACCCCGTATAGGTAATTAGTGCTCAATTCGACGTCTATTCAGGGTTCGCCATTCATCGCGGGAGTGAGGCACTCGCTCAGCCGCGATATACTTACGACTACACTTGCCCTAACCACGGCTAGTGAATACTAAGAAAATATGGGTTCGCTTTTTTTTTAATTTGCACCTACATATTCATGGATTACATGGTCTATTATAGGGGCCGTCGCTACGGGGGATGCAGATGTAGGCCCGTTATCTGCGTGTATTGAAACTTAGTTGATAATTAGTGTGTAACTGAGAAAAGAACTTACAAACTAATTAAATTTTGTTTCTGTAGTGATTATGTTTTGCAATGTTTGCAATTGTACAATTGTACAATTTTACAATTGTTTAGCGTGGCTGTCTAAAGCCTTGATGTTGTCATCCTTAGAAGAAAATTTCAAAAGTAATAAAGTGATATTTTGATGAATTGGTAATTCAATCTAGTTATTGACGCTTACATATATGAACGGTGTACGCTTAAAGGCATTTTCTATCACATGCCAAAGCACTTTTGAGAAATTAAAGATAGATGGTAATAATTACATTACTTCCAAATTACAAATATTGTGAAAAGAAAAATTCATAATTATTACCATTATAAACCAGAAACCGCTTTTAAGTCTGATTCTCATTACTTATTCTTTTGGTTTTATATTTAAATAATCATATAAAATAAAAATAAAGTGAAACAACTTCCAAATTCAAACGTTCCATTATATTTAGGGCGATACACTCGCGAGCTGTTTAGCGAAATACCGCCCAATTCGGAACAGTCTGCTCACAGGCAGGTGGCACTCAGCCGAACGAGGGGTGGCATCGACCTTCCCCGTCATTCGTAGCCATTGCAACGGAACATTATTCTATTCACTAAACCTGAATACTGCGCACAATCTGCACCTCCATTTTAAGCCTTCCCTTTTTTCAAATAAGGCATCGACAGATAAATTTCACGTGTTGCGATTTTGCGACAAATTTTGCCGCTACACAGCAAGATTGTATGTTTATCACGAGTGTTTATAATGGTACTATACGAAGGAATATACATCGAATAATTATGTTTAGGTTACACCCGAATAATATCTGAATAGTGTATGGAAATGTTTACTCTAATCGATTATTATTTTACCGATTATATTATAAAAAAAAATCGAATGTATTTTATGGAATATAGTTAATTGTTAATTTGGTTTGAGTAAATTGTTTTTAAATTTTGAACACTGTGTCGTGCCGCAATCGCTAGATCGCACAGAATATTAAGACCGTTGTTGGGTCGCGCCCCCAGTTGGAAAACGTAGAACGGCAGCTATGTAAATGACACTCACATCAAATTAGATGGCTCATGCTGTCAATTATATTTCTTTTGTGCGTTTCGCGTTAGTGTCTTAATTAAAATTTCACGCTCGCCTATTCCGTTCGTTTCCATTTTTGCATTGCATCATTACTTTTGTTTTACACCTGTGAAGTGTGAATATGAGTATCGTAGGTGTTGTGTTGTTTACAATGCTTTGTCGATTCCCGTTTGATTTAATTAGGGTTCGTTTTTAGTTATACGCGTTCACACCTCGCTGATCGCGGGCTGAGTGTCAAAAGTGCTTTGTGGAATGATAAAAATGTATTTTATTGTTTTATTTTTGTTTTTTGTTTATTTGATGGATGTTTGATTTCATTTCAATTTGTTTGAAAAAAAAAATTGGTTATTGTTTCTGATCTTTTACAATATATATGTATGTATGAATAAAAGCTTCAGGTTAGAAATTCCTATTCAACATTTGATTCGCATCTTATGTTTAACTAATGGACCAGTTTAGGTCAGTTAGCTCTTATTACTTTCTATTGGTTATTTTCAGGTTTTTCTCCTATCGAAAACACTGGTAACTTTCATAATACAGCGTCCCTAATTCAGTAATAGTAATTCGGTAAGGTTTTTGATACATGAAATAAATTCTCTTGTTTATTTTCTAGAAGAGCAACATCCAACAGTTGAAGGAAGAAATAAAAGAAAAGTTGCCACCTTCTGAAAATCTGAAGCCGGTACCACCGCCGGTTGTACCGACTCTAGCGCCTCCGGGTGGAGAAACACTGAAACGAAGCAAGAAGAACAGGCCGGCGCCCCAACCTCCAAGACCTTCGGACCTGGAGATCCGAGCGCCTTCGGAGCTGTTGGTTGGAGTACCCGGAGCATTGAAGACGCAATGGAAGCATCAACCTTTCGTTCTGGTCACAGGAGCTGTTACTTATGTAGCTAATGTGAGTGAAAACTTATTTACCTTATTAGTTATTTAGTTCAGCCATTTGGTTCCGCTATGTTTCCGGCATGATCAATACTTTTGTTAAAAATCATCTTCGTATGACATAAAAAGTGTAGGTAGCTGAAGTTCAAACCTGTTATCGTTTCCTTCAGGTACTGAGAGATTATTTCTTTGCACTGATATAATTACAATGTACTATCTGTCTGCTGATCAAATCAACAGGGGATTATGATATTTTGTGTTAATCATTTTATAGTTCCTGAACATTTTCAAGTTTTAATGTCTCCAGCAAAAATTGTATTGTCGTCTTTTTGACCTCTGATACCTTGGTCCGTGATTATATCTCTGTCATTATTTGTCAACAGTACTTAGGATCAACCGTGGTAAAGGAACTCAGAGGTACGGAATCCACAAAGAAGTCGATACAGAAGCTGAAGAAATCCACCAAAGAACCAAGGGATTCTCCCGACATAATTCTCTCCATCAGCTATAGAGGTGTCAAGTTCCTTAACACCATTACGAGGGTGAGTAATTTAGTGAATCGTTAGGTTATAAATAAAAGTTTGCATCCAGCATTTTCATCATGATCATCATTTTCTGTCCTTTATTACGCCGATCGGATAGTATAGATTTTGTTTATTTCAGTGATATATTTATGTAGATCGTTTTATTAAGCCAATTATATACACACACACGGTTTCAACAAACTTTTGCCATCTAATGTCTATATTTAGAGTCCTAGATTCAAAAATAGTTTATTGTTCTTTTAGTAAAATATCTGCAAAAGCTATTTTGCGGTTTTTTTTCAAAATATTTGATTTAACATAGGGCATACATCAATTAGGTATCTGTTTCTTTTTTTTTAATTTATTGTTACTTTAGTTTATTTATTGTTCAGATAACATTGTTCCAACCTCCACCATATTGCGACTTATGTGTGTTTTGGTGACATCGGATCATATCCTAGTTTCGGGAAACGTAGAGTATACTGTATCTCTACTTTCTTGTAATTTCAAACATTCTGATAAGCTTTTATTCATTTTTGACGATAAAAAATGAAACAAATAAACAATACCTACTAACTTTAAAGTACTACCGAAGAATAAATAACTGAAGCGGGTAATGAACCGCTTGTTAGTCAAACTGAACAATAGAAAATGTTCCAAAATTCCACTAGAGATTATGACCCTACTACAAACTAAACTAAAATTGTTATTTACTGCCAGAATTTTTGCCATGAAGGTCTGTTTATTCTTTGTAAAGCAACCAAGCGGACGAAGGGTAAAGATCCCTAATGTGAGCCCGACGGGGCCTTAGACAAAGGCGCCCGACTTTGCTCGCTTGATTTTTAATTACGGATCACCGTTCACACTCGATCGGACCACTCGCCAATCTTGCCTTTGTGTTTCTTACAAAAAGGATTGTTTTTTTTTTCTATCAAAATTTCATGTCAGAACTCTGCACGGTTAGTTACCTCGGATAATTAGTGTTTTTTTTACGCTTTTCTATTCCCAAAAGAAAGGAATCGACTTTTTCGAGAATTGAATAAAATGTTAAACGGTGGAATTTTCGCTAGTAAACAATATAATTTATGTACAATAAAGTTTATCTCTATGATTATTTTCTACTTGATTTTCACGTTCCATTACTGCTAATATTAAAAATATAACTGTTTTAACCTTTTTTGAGTATGTTGACTTTACTTTTTATTATATTGATTAATCGTTCTATTTTGGTCATTAATCTTTTTAATTTCAGATTAAAATTAGTTTCATAAAATTTTCAGTATATCTACGTGGAACGAAATGTTGTTCGCCACACGGTATACTAAACGTACATTAAGAGTAAATATAAGTCGTCTATTATAATACATATGGAACCTTATGTTGCACAAGATACGTTATTTATTTTGTGTCGGTTGAAATTATAATATAAAATCGTGGGATTTATTTTTATATAACCATTTATATGTACATACCTTTAGAAATGATCAAATTTGTATATATATTTGTATATGATATGACTCATCAGGCTTTTGATATCAGTATTCACAAATATTTACAAGTATTCACTTTGCCTAATTATCAAAGACAAAGACAAAATTCGGACAAAGACTCTTCTGTCATCAATCTTGATTTATTATATGTCATATTTTATCTGTATTATCCGTGATAATCATTATAAGAACAACATGTTATCAATAAGGATATTATTTTGAAAATAACATAATTTTTATTTATGTATTATATAACATGATGTTCATTTATTGTGGACGAAGCACTTTCTGACTGTAGTAAGAGGCGATTAATAGCAAGATTAAGGAAATTCAAGCGGCTAGAGTAGGAACTCGAACCGCTTTAGTTAGCGATCCCGGGAAGGACGACGGTATAAGTAGCCGCCTATTGTCGTGGGAATTGGAAGGCGTAGGGCCTCTCCTGTGTCTTAGGGGAGCGTCGCGCTAGGCAGCCACCGCAGCGTTACGTTGGAGATCCCTGACGTGGTTTTAGTTTGTTAATAATACAGTTCTTTTCCCAAGGTATCTGATACCTAGTGCACTCCCCTCCTCCCCTCCTATAAAAACTTCGCCTACCCCGTAAGGCACCTGGGGTGATGATATAACACGAATATGTTTATTTTATGTTTACATTTGTTGTTCTATTAGGAGCTTGTATGCGAGCACGAAATCCGCAACATCCACTGTGCGTGCCAGGACGCGGACGATCTCACGCACTTCGCGTACATCACCAAAGACCACGCCACTAGGAGCCACTACTGCCACGTGTTCAGAGTCGCCACTATGGTGAGTGCATTGTCATTAGTTGGACATTTTTTAATTAGCAACTTAGTACCCACCAGTTACAGCTGCTACCGTTCATGGACATTTGCGATCCACCACGAATAAGACTTTAGCGAGAGGAATAAAATTATAACTTTAAAAAAGAATCCTGACTGAGTTATAAAACCAACTTCAATTTTTATATATTTATAGTTCAACCATACTTAAATAATGATCAATATATTGCATTATGGTTTTCTTTAAATTAATTACTATAGTAATAATGGTTCAGATTTATAGAGACAGTTGGGAAATTCAGAAAGTTTGTAAAAGATTTTGGCTCTATAGGATTTCCTAATTGTTTTCAGGATCAAGCCACAGAAGTTATACTGACATTGGGCGAAGCCTTCGAAGTCGCATATCAGATGGCGTTAAGAGAGCAATCAAACCGCACGAGAGTGACGCAGTCGCTCGCGAAAACCCCCACCCACGACCCCATGACCACGACGAATAAAGAAAAGCCAAACGTAAACCATGGGAGATCACATTCCATTACAGAAATAAAGTTGAACGGGCATCAATTGAAAATAGCGCCGATACCAGCCTCGTTGTCGAACGAAGACTTCCAAGCAACCTCGAGAAGCTCAGATGGATCTCGCAGCCCCAGGACGCCTTTACTCAAGGCGCCCATAGCATCTACCGAAGAATTGTAAATAAGGTATTAAAGTTCACTAAAATATTTTAGTTTATCGCGTTCATATAAGTTTTAACATTGATATGGTCATAAGGAAGTTGTGTTCACGTTTAAGTACATTTACCTTAATATTCAATGAGTTAAATGTTTTAATGCATTAATCGCAATTTTTATGTGTTTTAGTTTCACGTTAATACAGTTTACATGGTATTAAATAGATGTTAAATTGTTAATGAAAACACACATTACTATAGTAATTTGAAATTATCCGATCGTTTGATTAAAAAGTTTCGTATACGGGCCTAATGTTGGCTTCCAATTTCTGGATTCCTGGTAAGTCTTCCGATATTTCACGATTGGCATTATTGAAATAATAACCGAAATTATAATAAAACAAAAGAAAATTAAGATAAAATTATAATAAAAAATTATACTCGTAGCGAACAGTAGTGACGTGTTATCTGATGTTTTAATAATAATTAATTACTAATTACTCGAATCGGTAATGATAATGGTGGTGTGTGTACCAATGTTTAGATAATAATTCGATGATGGTCGTCGTATGATAAATAAATCGAACGCTTCAAGGATATTAATTACGATTTCGAAGCCGCTTTTTGTAAACCTAATTTTATAGTATTTTATATCGATCATAAGTAGTCGTTTAATTGATTTACTATTGAATAGTAAATTATAGGGGCTGTTATATTTATAATAGGTTTTAATGATTGTATATTTCGTTCTTTTGATTATTGTATTACATGCTGATTATGTAATCAATTATAATAAGAATAGTAATGATAATCATTATTACAATAATTATGTAATTATAATAATCGGTAATAATAATTATTATATATCAAATGTTACACATGGGTAACATCAGATTGCAAGCAATTATATATTTCGATACTTTGGTCCAAGTTTATTAAGAAGTTTCTCATGACTTGATCTATATAATACATAAATTATATTGTTACATACATACGATATGACATTTATTATATTAAATGTTTAATAAAAATACTTTGCTTCCTTTCACGCACTTGAATTCACTATTAATAAGGCCTAAATGTTTAAAAAATATATAATCTCGAATATAGGTATGTTAATTGTAAAACTACATAATTATAATATGTTACCAAGTTTTATCGTCGTATGTATAGTAAGGAATTGTATATAATGTAGCGTTATATGTACACATAGAAAATACCATGGGTTGTTGACAACTGTGGGACTCACATGGGGATTTGTTTAATATAAAGTACATATCAACCGATCGAAAGTATTTTAAAATCGATATATCGTTTTCAACTCGTTACTAATTTTGTGTTCTTTTTTCATTCGTTTGAGACAGATATGCGCCGGCGCATGTGGGTACTAAACTTAATAATTAAATAACAATGTTGCGATATGAATTTTACTAGTTTATAATGAAATATATATTATTGATAATAAATAAATTGTCTACATGTCATTACTTCGATTGTCTCAAAACGACAAAAAAACTTTTTGAAAAATTTTCGTCGTTTCAATTATTGCAACTTTTTGCTCAAAATGAAGCTATTGACATTCGGTTTTTGATTATTGTACCTATTGTTTTTGTACAAAATTTGCTAGGAGGATGATTCTATAGTCGCTCTTACGGTACACTTGGTTGATGTTCTAAGTCTGATTTTAATTTGAGATTACATTTGTAATTTATGTGATATGATTATAAGAAAAAAGTAAATTTGTCCAAAAAATTTCGCTTTTTATTATTGAAACGTTGTCCTTATATGCTTACGGCTTGTTTATATGTATGTAATAGATACATATATACGTTTATTAAGTAGCACAGCTTTTATATGTTGTATTTTATTGTTGATGCCAGTTATAAAATTTTCTCTGTATTAAATATATTATGATGTAACTATTTCACGTTGATTAATATTAATAATGTATATGTAGATTATATTAGTATTTATCGTTATTATAATAGTTATAATGGTTATTCTGAAATATAATGTGCCAAATTGCAATAATACAAGGTAACACTAGCCAATAATCAAACCCCATTTTTGTATTTTAACAACAGGTAAGGAAAAATATATACATACATATATATAAATAATATAAAAGCTCATACAAAAACACCAATTTTTATTAATTAACGTTTATCCTTTATTGCGTATTTATCGTGACAAACAAGAGTAATCTGTTTGGGTAATACATTAGGGTCATAGTTGTTTAAAAATAATAAAGGGAAAATAATGCATGTGATTTTTAAACCAATAGTGTTATATTGCTATATAATAATATTCAATTCAATATAACTATAATATTATAAGTGAATATTGAAGTTATAAATGTTATAGATACATACTGTTGTCATTTTGAAATGCACTAATGATTTAGGGTGTAAGGGAAAATATTATATTATACATTTATAATAAGAATACAGAAACATTTCGTTTTTATACTTGACAAAGTAACAGACACGTTGAATAATTACATTTTTTATGAAAACAACTCGCCTGCTATTCCGTGAGGCCTGTGTGATGACGACAGAGCGACTTTTACCGTGCGAAGCAAATAGCATTTTTGTAATAGACTCAATAATATTATTAGCAAGGGTTTTGAAAAACTTATAATCACGTCAGTAATCCCCGAAAAAATAGGCCGAGGATTGTAGCGCCCTCCCACATTTCACCAGCTACGTTTACGTCAATTGATAAATAGGCAATACTATCAGCAACGGTAATAAGTCTCTTTAATTTGAGAAATGATGATTTTATCATCGAAAGGTCTTCAACATCAGGTGTCAAGTTGTCGCTCACGGATTGGGAAATCTTCTATCGTACCATATTGAGGAATACACGTGGCTCACAGTTATCTTAGTAGATAGTTATATATAACTTTTTTCTAGATTATATATTTTATATTGAAAATTCCGTTATATACCAAAGAGAGCGTAGGAATATTGTGCGTAGACTAAAATAGAATAATCCGAACACATTTTATTACAACTCGTTGAAATATATTGTTAAATAAAACATTTTATTTATTTAATTATAACAATAACTTTTAATGGGTCACTGCCGGTGAAACGAAGTATTTGTGATTAGGTTTACAATTATACTTTTATATATTTGTATTACTTGTAATATTTTTTAATAATAATTAATTATTATTCGAAAGCAAATTTATTACATATTCGACTTTTAAACATTAAGTATCGACACTATTATACTTCCCGAATTCACATGCTTCATTATTATACCTATACATAATATAATTACCTAATATAAATTATTCGCTTCTATGTACCTACGTTTATATGGAGATATTATATAGAAAATATATTGGTTGTGTACCTATGATTTAATTGAACACTTAGGATTTATCTATACGGTTATATGGTAGTTCGGAGCAATCGACATGTGTGTTGTAAATATCTATCATATTAAAATATTGCAATCAGAATTCAATAAACATTTGAAATGTAGGCTTCTATTTATTTATTAACCTTGCATGCACTCCTTAATAAGTTCATACATGATCAAACGGACGCTTGTGGCTATGATGTACGGATATATCTTGAACAATTCGTAAAACGAATCAGTTTCTTTTAAAAGTTTATTTGATGTGAGTGACGGCCGAAATAATTATCATCGCATCGGTTAGTAAATCAATGTTAGGTACCGCATTGGGATAACTGTTTACTGAAGGGAGTGATACTGATATATTTGGAAGCAGTTAATCTGCAGCCAAAGTTATTTAAGTAGCCATACTTGCTAGATATTGACAAATCGCTTTGCTCACTATTTCTCTATGAGACAAAGTCATGCATGGTCTAACCAATATCGCCGACGTTGGCCTCAGCATTAACAAGTTGAAGTGGCAATGGGCAGACCATATTATCGAAAAATCTATGACTGTTGGCTAAGGAAAAGCATCGGACTGTGTTGACGTCTCAGTACAAGCAATGGTAGCAGCGCTCTCGCTAAGTGCTTTGACTGCATAAGAAAACAGCTAGACAGGTAGAGGGGCGCCAATTTGGCGAAGTATAAATCTAGCGGTACATTTTCAACGTATCCCGCCTAAATATTACCATCCAAAAAGGAAAATGATAAAGCCCATACAAATATTTTTAAAAATTCATACTCATTAAACATATTGATATTTTTCTATTATTTTCATATAAGTACACACCTCAAGCGTCTCGGTAAGCGTAGCGTAGGACGACCTCCGGCCCGCTGGTCCGACGACATCTGTAGGATCGCTGGCAGACACTGGATGAGGAAAGCGGAGGACCGAGCAAAGTGGCGCGCTTTGGGGGAGGCCTATGTTCAGCAGTGGACAGCTGTAGGCTGATGATGATGATGATGATGACACACCTCAAGTACAAAGATTACTGATCGTATTGTGGTTAATGCGATTTGAGCTGCACGATTTATTTATCACGCTAGTAATCTCCGAAGAGGTTGACAGAGGAGCGTAGTACATTCCCACGTTTCACCCGTTACGTTTACATTTCTAGTCAGTAAAATTCCAATGTTATCCAACTGGAGATGTGAACCCAGGACCTTGCGATTCAGCGATCGATATACGATTTCGAGTCAACGAGTCAGTCAAATGTTATATTTAGAATATCAGTAATAATATAAAATAGAAACACATTTATTATTAAATATTCAGCGAGCTATCAAACTTTTAATAACGATTCAACTACGAAAGCGTAAACTGGATTTTCCAGTATACGATGAGATAGGTTTAAAGAATACGGATGTCTGAATTGGTGCCTGCTCTATGATGTCTCTACTGTATGATGATTATGAAACGTAACATTCGTTTATTAATCTTAACTAACTCTTATTTGTGCTTATGAAGGTTTTGTTCTACATGTAGGAATATAGTATAATGTGCTGTGCGAGGGAATAATTTAAATTCCAAACGAGTTTGTGGCAGGAGCAATAGAGCATAAAGCAATAGATGTTTCTGAGTGAGGGCAGAAATCGATCTTAACTCTTAATTGAGATCTCTGGAATGTCTATGTGATTTCAATAAATCTCCATTGAGTGAAATTCAGAAACAGTGACCGCGTAGCATGGAGCTAGTTAAGCTAATGTTACTTTTAACATTGAAACTAATAACAATGAACTTCGGCAAAATAACGTCTGGTACTTAAAACTAACCTAACATACTGTACGTCATTTCTGTACTTCTTCACACAGTAAGTGATCAAAAACAAATAAACTCAAATAGAATAATGTTAAGATGTTCATCTTCGTCTCGTTCATATATAGCTTGTTATTTCCCTATCACTAAATTATTTGCACTTTTACAGCAAATAGTTAGGCAAAAATTTTAATTAAAACAATGCATTTTATTGAAGTCCTTTTTTTTAAACAAATAAAGAGAAAAATTTTCATTGGTCACATTTGATCCTATTTTCGTCTAAAGATGCAGGGATAAGGAATAAATACAATCGTTTTTGGGCAAAAGCGGCGAAGCAAACCCGATTGGTATCGACAACACCAACATATTAACGTTCTGGTATCGGCAGCGTTCTAAAAACGACCGGGCTCAGCGTACGCCATCTATCCTGGATCCTGTAACCTAATCGAGCGCGCTGGGGCGCGATTAATAAATGGAGTTTAAAGTAACCTTTTTTTCGGCTAAGCTAATGGTCCGCGAATAAATGGCCAGTTTTTACAGCCGCTGGCGCCGAGCGCGATTTATTATTGGATAAATTCGAACCTTTTGAATAAATTATTCGATGCTAAGACGTGTTTTACGTGCGCTAATCTTTTTTTTGCCGCTTAGTGTTTTATGTGAAGATGTTTTAATTGCATTTCGTGAAAGGCGGTATACTTATACCGTGTGTTCCTTCCTGGTAGTATAGTAATGTATAAACATTGCTATAAATCAATGTATGCCAATGTATGAAATGTTGGTGACTATCTCAAACCGTACCTACGAAAGTCAAATTTGTACGTACGAGTTATGTCACTAGTAATTCTGTCTCTTTTTTTTCAAATCTGCGGGGAATAGACTGAAAGAACTGATTTCAAAATAATCTAAACATCATTAGCAAAGGTTCAGCCCTTAGACACTCTTTTAATATTATTTAATAAAGTAACTTCACGCCTGTAATCCCCGAAGAGGTAGGCAGAGGACTGCAGAACAATCCCCCGTTTCACCGGTTACGTTTACGTCCCACTATGGAATAGATGGTGAGCCTATTGCCATGCATCGGGCACATATCCAGA
>DWEJ01000336.1:0-17653 GCA_018245835.1 Mysoria sejanus stolli | reverse complement strand
ACCTAACCTAACTGAAATATTCCTCTCAATGCTTACTTTCTTAAATTTTTTCTGCTAAGCACCGTTATATTAACATCGTTAGTGCTAGCGTTATTCACCTGTTTTTTTTGTAGTCGATAAGAGCAAATGTATTTCTGATGAAAAAATTCCTGAATATTTTCATCTAAAGAAATACATCCAAACTGGCCAGCATTGGATATAATTTAGACATCAGAATTATAATAATATACAAGGTGGATACCTTCATACAACATAATTTAACCACAAGTCTTACTCGTTTCTTATAACATGTTGCAATAATTAAAAAACACTTTTTTAATACATCGGAATATAAGTTTAAGATTTTTTTTGTTTTATGGGCATACATTCTATTTTACAACTGCACACATACTTTCTTCATACGTTATGAAAAACTTTCTTAATTCAAAAGATAAAAAATACCGATATTTTTGCTGTTTTTACAGTTGGGTGCATATAGTCGCTTGATTCCTTTTGGGAATGTTTATATTTGGCGTGGGTGCTTATTATATCACATATTATAACTGTCTCTAAAGGTAACATCACGCCCGTAATCTGCGAAGAAGTCGTCATAGGTGGGTAGTACACTTCTACGTTTCACCAGAGACGTTTGCTAGGGAGTAGGTGTTCGAGTCTACTGCTATAAACCGGGCACATATCAAGACATCGGACCACTACAAGAAAATCTAATTGAGTCAATGATGTCAGGCCCGAGAAATATAATTATGTTTTGAATGTCTACTATCTATTCTATCATGCACGTTTACAAGTTAAAAATGACCTCAGGTACCAACTTTGGAATCTCGTAGGTTCTTAGAAAACCATAAAATATATTCTATTTTCTGGCTGCATCGTAGCTGTTATCACCAGGGTTGTTACGGTGCAAGAATTTTGATATCCGCGGATGCAGATGCGGATGTGGATTATTAAAAATTCACATCCGCGGATAAGGATTTGATGCGGATGCAGATTTTAAAGGGATAATTATTAAAATGTTAAACACAACAATCAAAACCTGTAGAATCTTGTTACCAATGTGCGCCTTCCTGTTCGTCAGTTACCTAATGAATGCAATAATAGCAATTACCAAAACAAACGCGAAGCACGTGCCACTCTAGCTCCGCCCACTTTCTTTACATTTAGTTACTTGTTAAATTGAATCCGCATCCGTAAAAACTCGGCATTGATTGATACGGATGTGAATGCGGATGCTGATGTCTGATTTGATCCGAATATTCGTAACATCCCTGCCAAGGAGCATGCAGTAGACCCAGCGGCTCCTGCTGTCTACAGACATCTGCAACAGACCTGGAAAAGGTTAGAGTCTTGAACGTAACGACAGAACGCTAAATAATATGTTACGTCACAACAGTAAATTACTAATGAATATCAGAATAAAAATTTTCAACGTCACTAAAGTTCACTAGTTGAAGAAGACACTAGAAAAAAACGAAATTTAACATACAGAAATATGTAATTATGCGTAGAATTCATTTTAGAGATATATCTTTTATTTTAACCACGTCGTATGATTTATTAATCTTATATCATCGTATTTCGTACTTTATGGCGTGGGCAGCAGCACCGATTGCCGAATACCTCTATGTTTAAATAACTATCCTTAATGAATGATTTATAACATGAGTGTTATTATTTATTTTATGAGCTACGTCTACTCCATGGGTCGTGAGCATCGTCCCGGGCAATATAAGCCCCGGCAGGTGGTGCCGGACGCATTCGGTCCGGACGGCGCGTCGCAATCGCTCGCACAGGTGAGTCCGCACATGCCTGCATCGGAATATTGTCGTGGTCGTTGTTGTTTTATGATTTTTTATCTAGAATGTTAGTTTTTTAATACAAAAAATCGCTAAGAGAATATTGATTTATGTAAATAAAAAAATCTTTTGTTTTTAAGTAAAAATAAATTTTCACTTACGAGTAGATATTTGAATAGTGTGAGATGGTGACAGAAATATTTTATTTTATTTCTTTAATATAAAAAAAACTAAGATGGCAGCATTGTATTTTTTGTAAAATACCTTTCAAATAAATGAAAAAGTGTAAAACTTTTTGTAATAAATTACTTCACGTTATAATTCATTATCACATATTCTTGTAAGTTATAATGACCGTACGTACTCTATAAATCCTTAAGTTGAGCCGTTATAAAAATATATTCCAATATTTTTAATTTAATTTCCCTAAAACGTAACAACAATATTTTCGTATTACATATCCAGTTTATTTTTTTAGGTAACGAGTATTATTGGAAATAGATACAAATTAATAAGAATTTGCTGTGGACTTATTGACTAATGTAATAAAATTTTACAATTAGAAAAACATGTTTAGGAATCATAAGACTACGTAATGAATTGTATTACCTAATTTAATTAAGATACTAATAAAATTGAAGTTAGCAATTTAATGAAATGACGACGATACAAGTTAATTGAAAACATAATGTTCAACGTAGAACATAATTAATATTGCTTATAATTTTCAAGCGGTGCTTTCTGTCTACCCCATAAGGGATGTACCGTGTGGGAATAATAATAATAATAAATTTCCTATGCCTACTAACATTATAATATTTCTTTCTTGAGAGAACGACAACGGTTAAGACCACAGTACGCCACGCTGGCGATAGTGACATTAGCTCAGTTAGTATATGTGAGTTGAGTGCAGTTAGTAACGGTCAGTGTCCGCCTTATTGGAAACCAGCCACAGACGCATTGGAGTTCCACAGGATTGCGAGCTCACCTCAAACGTACACGCTCAGGGCTAGCATCAGCAACAGTTCTCAGTAGAAATATCAGTGGCGGCGGTACTGCTCCGGAGCAATGTACATGCTCTACCACCTATTAAATATTTGCATAAAACATGTATATATAATGAATGCTGGAAGCAAATAAATTGCATTTTGAAAATTTCGAATATTAATCAGACGTGGTGACGCACGAAAATATTGACTAATTAGTCGTTAGCGGCGTTTTAAATCGTTGCCCGAATGTATGTGTGATATGTATACATATACGTATACATGATATATTACAATGCCAGTCCTCTTCCGCGGTAGCAACAGGAAAGTGAATAGCGAATATCTTTATTGTTACATTGACTGAACGAAATATTATAACCTCAAAATGATCTCACGCCCGCTTGTACGTATAAAGAATGTATCAAGTTTGATTCCCTCCATAAACTGTTTAATAAACCCGAGTTTAAAGTTCCACCGCGATCCAACTTATCCAGTTATCAAACGCGCTGGAGTTAATTAAGACTTTAATAGCATTCAACTTGGCGACGGCCATTTTGAAAACTTACACAAATATCAAATGACAACAGCTAGAAATATTAGACATTTAGAAAATTTAGATTAATGTTAGGGTGGGTATGTTTCCACTAAAACCCAAAACTCAAAATTCTAAGTGTGTTCTGCTTTATTTATTGATGTCTCTTCATTCCTTTATTGGTCCAATCGACTTTATTACTTTGTGCTTGACCTTAACTAACTTTAACAGTTGTTGAATTTAAAGGAATTGAGACATTATTTTAAAGTGACTAAAATGAAACCCACAGAATCAAAATGACCAGGACATATTTTTTTAATAAATATTCCTAATTCGAAAAACCCAATGTCTATAATGAACGTTACTTTATTTCGCCGAATCGGTTTGTGTCCATATGAATGACTAATATCGATATATCTTAAACTCAAATATTAATTTTGAACAGCGAAAAATGAGTAATGAATTGGCAGCGTACTACATTTCTCTGCCTACCTCTTCGGGAATGACAGGAGTGATGTTACGTTTACGTTACGTTGAAACGATCAAGTGAAAGTTGAAAATATTAAATTGATACTTCAAAAAACATTAATATATGTTCAAAATGCAAATAACCGATCTTGGAAAAAAATAGAAATAATATTAAATGGAGAATAATACGTGCAAAAATTACAATTGAAAGAAAGCATAAATCACTTTTGCTTCAAATAGGATTTACCAGTTTTCTCGGCCGCGGTTTCTCGCTTCGCTATAAGCAATAAATTTTCAAATCATCAGTCATTATAAGCTCTCAACGTCGGCGATGTTGCCAATAAAGATAAATAACGTGAAAAAATTTTTATTAATAAATACGAAAACGTAACCGTCAGACAAAGAATTTTTTCAATTATTTTTACGCTTCTCTGCCTAGGTACTTCTTCTGGGAGTGCGAGCGTGATGCTACGTTTATTTTTTCAATTCTTCAGTGATGAATTAAATGAAATAATGATGACTACAATAACAACAATAATTTGTTTCTGTTTTCCAGTACATAATATTTAAAACCACACGTAATATATAAAACCCATATAAATATGACTACCTCGTTGGTCGTGTTAATTGTAGGCGCGACTGCCGAGGTTCTGCTTTGAATCCCGGATCGGACACTATTAGATTTTTCTAATTTAGTTTTTTTAAATAGTAGTAGAAGTCTGGATATGTGCCCGATGTATGGCAATAGGCTCACCACCTATTCCATAGTGGGATGTTAACTTGACTGGCGAAACGTGGGAGTGTTGTACACTGCTCTACTTAACCTGATCAGGGATTACAGGCGTAATAACACCAATATTATGTTGAAAATTTGTATCCGTTATAACATTGAACTTGTTTATTAGGAGTACCAACGTCTTATTTATAAGTTCCTATTATACAGATACATACACGTATAATTTGTACTACTTTTTGATAACTTGCGAACGTTCATTCTACATTCGCGCGTGAATTAAATACCATTCTGATTTTGTTCTATTCCCTGTTGTGTCCTTAACGCTTTTGTCAGAGCGAAGGGTAAAAGATAATATTCTATTCATTCCCAGCGTACCATACATGTGTGTATATGTGTACATATGAGTACATAAATATAACGAATGCCTCCTAGGTCGTGTTGGTTGCAAGCACGACTATCGATCAGGAGGTCCTGGAGTCAAATCCCGGATCGGGCACTGTTGGATTATACTTACTCGTAACTACATTTTCTAGTAACAAGATACGTTCACGGTGAATGGCAAAACACTTACCTATTATAACATGATATATTTCTGCGTGCGGTACTCTCCATGCAAGTTTAACTCTCATTTGTCCGGTTTGTTTTACACTAAGATATAAAAACAAATACTTGTGCTAATCGCACAAATATCTGTCCTGACTGTGGATCGAACACGATCTATTGTTTAGCATTCACTTGTACTAACCACTGGACCAAGTGTCAGTGAGCCGAAGATCAATGAGTCGCAGCAGCCAGTTAATATCTAGTATTCCCGCGTGTGCAGCAAGCACTCATGATAAAACTAAGCCCTTCTCATATAGTCAATTGAAACAAACTGGTGATAGCAACAGTCGTCGTTGAATTCTTTTGTACTGGCGAACGCTGATCCTTTTTTAAATTAAAATATTCGAATAACCATAGACAATAATAATAAAGTACAAATATAACCAGCATACTAATGATTATTGAGACACAATAACATAAGTAAAATAAAAAGTGGCACACCCACCAGCGGCTATAATGTAAAAAGAACAGAGCCAAGTTAATTCAAGTTTATTTTCTTAATAGACTGGTCTCAAGGGCCCAACAATGTCTCTCGATCAACAATGCGGACTCTTAATTCGGTCTGACATCAAAACCCCTTTGGACAAAATGTGATCCGACTAATGAAATGTTTCTTTTATAAATACAACAACGCGACCTTTTACATCGGCTTTTACTAGTCATGACTGTTATTTAATATTATATCGCCAATCCACGTCCCTCACGGAGAGCGCAGAGAACACCGAGTGCCAAATATCTATACCGGAACAGATGATCTTTCTTTAAAATCATCACTCTATTAATATTTACGTCGGTTTCCGAGAATTCAGTTACTCTCAATATCTGGTTTATTTCTTTACGAAATAAGCATAGAAACAATTGTATTTATTACTTAGCTAATACACACTGACACAATCTTTATAATACGTATTATTGTAGCGTTCATGGCTAAGTAAATGGCGTGCCAAGTTAAACTATCATACATATAAAACGTAACTTCACGCCTGTATTCCCCGAAGGAGTAGGCAGAGGAATGCAGAACATTCCCACGATTCACCAGTTACGGTTACGTCCCACTATGGAATAGGTGGTGAGCCTATTGCCATGCATCGGACACATATCCAGACTCCGAACCACTACTACAGAATCTAAATTAGAAAATTTTGTAGTGTTCGACCCGGGAATCGAACCCGGGAGCTCCCGATCGGCAGTCGCACCTGCAACCACCACGACCAGCGAGGCAGTTATGTAGCTAGTTGCATGTATATTCTATGTTTGCTTGTCGGCGGAGTAAAAATACATTCCCCGAGCTTATCCCGGGATACATGGTATCGGAACATACGACTAAGCACGGTGCTGTCGGGCCAGGCTTAGCTGTGTCTTAGCCGTCTGTGGGCAGCGAAGTAGGCGCATGCCCAGCGTGGGGGTTATGAGCATAACTCTGCACGAGAGGCCTTAGTCCAATAGTGAACTGCATTAGGCTTGTGTTAGTACTGCTGCTGCTGGTTATGATCAACGAATATAACATAACACCACGCGTGGGGAAATACACGTGAGGAAGGTAGGTACAGTGCGGAGCTGCCATTTTTCACGAGATATGTAATACTTCCAATAGAATAAGGAGTTTGAATGTATTTAATAATTATATCAATATGAGGGCGAAGCTTCGTAACCCTCCCATACGTAAATATAATTATAATCAGAAGTTTCCGACAAGTCAGTTTCTCGATCAGAAGTCTCCGACATGTCTCCGGGTGAGTATGTGTACGGTTAGAGATACTTAGCACTCGGTGGTCTCTGTCTACTCCGTAAGGAAAATGGCGTCATTATATGCAGCTGTTATGAAAACGTACAATATCACAATTTGCAGTAGTTGTACAATATTGTTACACGGCGTCAGGGAGAACGAGCCGCGGGGCGGAGGCGGGGGGGCGGGGGTGCGGGGGTACGGGGGGGGGAACGGAAGTAGACAAAGCTCGCGGACGGAATTTTATTCGTTTCTTTGAGCGGGCTCCGCTCCGCCGCGGCGCGGAATAATGTAGGATAAAGTGCGACTGCGGTGCTCGCTCAGCTCTCGTACTCGTAGTTAACTATCACAAAGTGTCGCCATTGCAATATGCCTTTGGTCCAACCATATTAACTGAATACGCGGTTACCGTTGTATGTACGGTACAGGTGAACGGATTCAGCTCTAGATCACGTTAACTTATAATTCACTACAACTTTCACTAAAAATTAAAGATAGGCACTAACTAAAATAATTGAAAAACCTACTTATTGTTGTCTGCACAGTTTCACAACAACGATAATTTCTTCGGCTATAAAATGCCAAACATACAGTAAGTGATGTTTTTGAACATGGTCCTTTTGTAAAACAGATGTTCATAACATTTAAAACCGATTTCGAACCTACATCAAATTGTTTTCATTAAGAGTCTTATTTTTCATATGTAGCCATCCTAGGCACACACGGAAAAAAAATTTGGAAATACAAAAACAATTGTCCGTCATATACTTTAGTGTTGCGGCGTGTTCGTAATAAATACATGTACACATATATTCATTAAATATTATATGTGAATCATCAATTACGATTGAAATATTCAAAATTGTTCAAATTTATAGCTTCTTACGATCCACAAACACTCGCTACAATTACAACTGTCCGTCAGCTGTCCATGAGCCGAACTCCTAAGAATGCGTTAATATTTATTTTTAAAGAAAATATGGCTACACTTCACTAACGCATATTATATAAGCCAAGCCATATTGCAACGAACCTTTGCGCCTCGAATTATAAATTCCCCGGACGGTATCAATCATATTTCTAAGTCACAAGGTTTTTCGACGAAGTTTTAAATGAATAATAAATATTTAAAGAATAAAGTGTGAATTTATAAAGCCCGTTGAACGTAGGAAAAGTTACGGCAATGTATCATGTACCTACATATTTGTAATTAAATACGGGTATAAAATACATACATATGTACGTGTACGTCAGCTAAATAGTATACATAAGTAAAAAGTAAAAATAATGTATACATATCACATTTTATACCAGTCCATACCAGTTTTAAAGTAAAGTTGAACTTATTACGAGTTCCTGAAATACCAAAGCGCGCATTCATACGGTTAATCAATTGCTATATTCAATACGTTATCACGTCTGCATGCCTCGTGACAATGGACTGCGAGTGCACGGCCCGAGCCGGCCACGCGGGAGGTACTCGCGGACGAGAATAGTTCTTGTAAATGAATGCTCCTTTAAGCCCGCGTGCGCACCGTGTGATAGGGCCGATAAGCCCTATCACACGGTGCGCACGTACCTACAAGATGCCTGAGTACGCGGTGGCGGCGTTACCGATACACGTGCTTGGCACAGGCTAAAGTATTATGCTACAAGTACAAATTGTAAACAGTACTCGTTTAGTATGTACGAGAAATGTTTCTTTTATTTAAAAATATACATGCGTTTCATCGGGTGAGCTAGCATCTCACTTGATGAAAAGCGTGCTGCAACCTAGGGATAACACATTCACTGATTTCTTCAATAATTTCAGGTTATACTAGGATTAAAATTTCAGGTTATAATAGGAAAGATAGACGCTGCTAGGGAGTTTCACTCTATCGCCGTTTGCCGCATGAACGATACAACATGAACATGGCACCCTGCAGTCCGGACGGCTGTTGGTACAACGGAGCAGGTGGCACCATTTTATGGAGCTGTAGTGCGTACTCCCAGAAATGTATCTAATAGTAAACTGCGAGAACGTTTAATGTCTTGTGAATTTGTCTGTTTATATCTACTTAGAAGCATTTATACTCGGCCGTTTATTTGCATTAAAATTTTTGTTGAACCTTAACACGACTTATAGTAGTCGTAGCCTAGTGCTTTTAAATTCTGTGTTCCTCAGCGGGTGTTCGAGAGTCAAGTTTCTGCGGCAGCCATTGCGGAGCGCGTGCAATTCAAGCTTAAATATCATTCGCTACAGCAGAGGAGAAAACATTAGGACGAAATTTATGTCACTCAATACTTCAATAGTGTTCTCCAAAACTAAAAAAAAAGGAATATTTCATGGAATTACACAAAATATCATCAAAAACCTACTTATTAAATAGACGTTGCAACTATAGGGTTTTATTTCATTTCTCTATATGCCAACGTATGATTACGTTTTCTCCTGATACAAGGAAAAATTTTATCTTGAACAGGATAGAGCTAAGAAAATTACATATTTTAAAGCTAACGCAATGTATATATTAACGGTCATAGCTCATTTCACATAATTTATGGTCCTGAAAGAGATCAAACGGGTGTGACATTTTGCCTACGTAAAACATTTTGTGTATAGCTCGGATACAATACTGAAAAGGGAAGAATTAAACGAACAAGGAATTAGAGCTTAAAAAAATGTAACGAGCCACTCCCTGTTTGTTTTCGCCCTAAGCTCTTGCCACTTCTCATTACTATATCTCAATTGAAGTTCACAACAAGATAATTAAAAACAGTTTCATAAGATTGCCTCGAACCAACCAGCCATCCACAAATGATCCTTCATAATAATAGCAAAGATAACAAGGTAGGACAATGGGGAGGGCTGTGCGAGGTGCACCCTGTGGACCACTAGGGCGGAATAGGGGTTGTAAGTACACGCGCCGCACCACAACCTCACGCTTTGTAACACAGTATGATTATTTTTACGATGAAAACTGAAATTATCACTGTTTCATTATATTTGTTTCAAGATAAAATTTTGGCGAAATGACAAGAATCCTCCAGCTGTCGGTCCTTTAATCAAGTTTTCCTCTAAATATCAAATATATTTCATGTCGAATATTGAGGTACAAGATACGAGAAGATATGAATCCTTGGGTAGTATGCATTTTCTACTTCACGTCTTAGTTGAATAAAATGATACTACATTTGTTAAAATCAAGTGATCCAAATCAGAAGTTAAACTTAATCGTTAAAATAAACTCACGGCTAGATCCTTTTGACGAAATAGTAAAATTTTTCAAAAAGGAGCAGAAAGAATTCTTTAAAACATATATGACAAATTCGTAATTTACCTACAGAAAACACCTCAGCTACCAAATGTTAATGGAAAAGGTACAAACGTACAAAAAAGATATTAAAACACTTTGTTATAAATACATGACGCATTTAAAACAGCATTATTTGAACCATAATTAAACGTAAACAGCGAACCAATTTATATTGAACAGTTACGTTAAAAAATGTAACGAAAAAAAAATACCGACTTTATATATATTTTATTTTTCACCTTAATCTACCTTGTATACGGTACACTTTGTAAGCACACTTAGAACATCGAATAAATATGTTTATTTTTGCATCCAAAGGTAGTCAGTAAATCCTCAGCCCCGCAACTTCTTTATCGGCTGTTAAAACTACGGTAAGCCCGGCCAGCAGTTCATCAGGACAGGAATGAGAAAATGGTCAATTCCCGTGAAGCCTGTGACTTTCATAGCTGGCTAACAAGGCTTATAGAAATAGCAAACTCATTTTTAATCAGTAATATAGAAAGATCCAGATTCCCGGATAAATTCTTCATAAATTCATATGTTTTTTCATAAATCTTACATTATTTACTTTCTCAACTATCAATTTCATGATGACCAAGTACATCAACTTGAACTTCTGTTCCTGTTGTGGACGCGACGTCGCTCGATCGCTGGTACATTTGTCATTGTATCAATTAAAATAAATAAATAATATTGACACTACGCTTTAATTCAGCAAGTGGTGAGATTAACTACATCAGTCATTATACTTTGTGCCTTAAATCTATTAATTCTTATATACATGTACATATACATGTACAGTGTACATGTATGGTAAACAGTATACTAGCAATCAGGTCCCATGGAAACAATATTATTTTCAGAGATTGTGAAAAGTTTTTTTAGTTGTTTTCAATTTTTAAATTGGTATGGGTATACTGAGAACATAATAGTACACGTGTTACATCGCTCGCTCCTAACGCATTGGCAATACAATAGAAAGAGACAAAACATGCTATGCTGCTATTGATCGTGTACAAATTGGGATGAAATGGGTTACTCATTCACTGAACACGTTCAGTGAACAGATGTACAGCTCCGCGTATCATTAAATGCGAAATGTGATTGTGATACATTTTGTACATTCACATTAAATTAAAGAGAATTTATCCAAACAGATAAGCAGAGGATAGTACCGTACACCCTTGGAATGGACGACAATTCAAACAAATCCTTAGTCAATTAATATCTATCAATAGCTCGACTGATATGGGACAAACTCTAACTACGCACAATTTATTGAACAAAGCCAAGATGTGAGGGTACCTATTGGGAATATACAGTTCGTACATCGTAACATCACGCCTGTAATCCCCGGAGAGGTAGGTAGAGGGAGTGCCTCTACCTGCCTCTTCGGTATAGTCCCATGATTCATGGTTACGGCTAGCTATGGACCAGCTAAGGTGGTGAGCCTATTGCCATCGTGGGACGTAAACGTAACCGGTGAAACGTGGAAGTGTTCTACATTCATGTACCTACCTCTTCGGGGATTACAGGCGTGAAGTTACGTGAAGATACAACATCAAGAAGTTTAAGACAATATAATATGATATATAAAGAGTTGTGGGCGCCGCAAATGAAAAGTACGAAAAACAGTAATAACAGCTAAAACTTCTAACCTTATGTTACATGTAATAAATAACGAAATGTTCAAATTAAACGAAACGACAAAAGTTTCCCAAAAAGTGTTCAGACAGGAAGGATAATGTAAAATATTTTGTGGCAACGGTGGAGGTGTGAGGTTCTGAAGAAAACTTCGAGAATAAACAAATAAGTTACTACATTCTGTGCATTAAAATTTAATCACACTGATACGATCTGTAACGCCTGTTAATTAAAATTACAACTATAACAATACAAATTTAATGAATTAATTTGTTCACGGCTTTTGTGCACTGAGGAAAAGTTAATTAACAATCGCTTGTCCGCACTATCTCACTTGGAACAAAGACCCTTTATATAATGTAAAGGATTCAACAGATACAAAAACAGTACAATTTAATTGCTAGACAGTGAAGTTATGTCGTTGTGGTCATCGTGACCATCTAGCCGCAACTCGAAGACGTTGTACTCATAGATAAAAAGGAGAAAGAAGACTAAATCCACCAACGGGCTCCATGTAGTTATTGTTATTTTTACTGCTGTACTTGTAAATTTCCTAATTATGTAACATGATAAACCCTCAAGTTGTGAGGAGGTTAGTGCTGAAGTGTTTGCACAATTGTCCGTAGTTTATTAAAAGCCGTGGAGTCGCGTTAGGATAAAATTTCACCTGGTAGTGAGATGTAACGTAGATGTATTGTGCAAGATGGAGGGTGACGGAGTACTCACGCGATGGCGTCGATCATGTCGAGGCCCATCTCGACGGTGCAGCGCGCGTGGTCGGAGCGCGGCTCGGGCAGCCCGGACACGCAGTAGTAGCAGTCGCCCAGGATCTTGATGCGCAGGCAGTGGTTGTCCTGAACATACGTCACCTTCATTAAAGTTTCGGCTAGAACTAATGGATTAAGGAGTTTAAGAGAGTCATTAATGCAGAAGTGAAGTGAAGGGCTAAAGTGGCAGGGGGCTGGTCACATCTGTCGCAGGACCGTTAACCGCTTTAGCAGACGTGTTCTAGAGTGGAGACCACGCCTTGGCAAACGTAGTGTAGGACGCCCTCCGGCTAGGTGGAGTGACGATATACGCAAAGTGGCTGGCAGCGGTTGGATGCGAAGAGCTGAAGATCGAGCTCAGTGGCGTGCTATTAGAGAGGCCTATGTCCAGCAGTGGACTGCAATAGGCTTATGATGATGATGATGATGATGATGATTTATTTCACCACTTCATCTTGTCTGTCTTTCTTATACCTAAAATGCTATAACTGCATTTAAACTATCATTACGTAAATGTTTAATTTATATTTTATCAAGATCATAAATAAAAATGATACGTCGTAGTCGCTAACCTAAAAGTAATAAGCTAACGTACTGTTTAACATAATTAATATCTGCTGAATACATGAGCATAAAAACCCATCAACGTCAACTCACCCTTCGATGTACGATTATAAATAAACATCGTATCGTTATTTCGGAACCACCATTAAACGGACCGGTTTGCTATAAATCAATCATTTTCCACATAAGTGCTACATTTAACGTCCTTGCGTTTCCGGATCCATTGAAATAACTACACTTGACGTACACGCATTTTTTAAAGATCAACTGGTGGCCAGGCCGCGCCCGCGCACCCGGCCCGTATAAAACTGTTCGATGCCCGGCTCTGCACTCATTCGAAGAGATCCACTTGACTACACAGCAATGGCAGCTAAGGTAATCTAGTGATGTGCCGTGCATATCTGATAATTTTTTTATATTTGTACGCCTATCGAATGTTAGTTGAAGTCGCAATATAGTTTCGCACTCGTGTGGATTTTGCTATTTCTGGGAATTTAATTTTAAAATTTTTCATAATCGTTATTGGAAATTCGGTTTTAATAGTTTTTTTTGTACTTTAATGCAATTGGTAAAATTAAATTTGAAAAAGCTCGAACTATAAAATTTGATTTTTCAGCTATATAAATATTTGCAGCCCCAATGAACAACTTCTGTGTAAGTAGACCCTGGTTCTAATGACATTTTATGTTTCTTTCGTAGTTCGTCGTATTCCTGGCGTTGGTGGCCGCAGCGCACTGCTCAGTGGTGGCGCCAGTAGACACAGACTACTCGAGCTTCGCGTACGATGTGGCAGACCCTAACACCGGCGACTACAAGAGCCAAGTGGAGACCCGCGCTGGTGGAGTAGTTCGCGGTCAGTATTCCCTCCTGGACGCCGACGGTACCAAGCGCACCGTCGACTACGCTGCCGATGATGTGAACGGATTCAACGCGGTAGTGCGCAAAGACCCTGTAGTAGCGGCCGCTCCCGCCGTGTACGCCGCCCGTACCGTGGCTGCTCCCGCCGTGGTCGCATCCGCTCCCGCCGTGTACGCAGCCCACACGGTCGCCGCTCCCGCCGTGTACGCAGCCCGCACGGTCGCCGCTCCCGCCGTGTACGCAACCCGCACGGTCGCGGCTCCCGCTGTGTACGCCGCTCGGACTGTCGCCGCTCCGGCCGTGTACGCCGCCCACACTTACTCGCCCGCTGTCTACGCCGCCTCAGCTCCCGTGGTAGCTGCCCGCTCCTACGCTCCAGTGTACACTACCGGCCACTCAGTCGTCGCACCCAGTGTATACGCCGCGCGCACCTACGCCGCTCCGTACTACGCCGCCTCACCTTACACTTACGGATCGTACTCCGCTCCCGTCTCCTATTGGTAGACGTCAATGAATCTCTACGCTAGTCATAGGGATCCACGAAATACTCGACTCTTTAATTTGTAAATATTGTTGATTTGTACATATGCATATGTATTAAATTAAATAAATTTAAAAAAAAAAATTATTTATTTACTTCTTTTCAATAAATACATATATTATGAAAGAAAACAATGTGAAATCTAGTAATCTACATAAGTCAATAAGTCAAGACTTTGGGGTCTATCGCTATCTTTGTAAAAAAGAATGCTCGGTATGAAAGTTAACCATAAATATTATTCAGTGCAAAATTATATTGATATTGACACATCCAAACAAAATCACCATATTTCAATATCATATAGTTCTTAGGTAGCCTTTGAATTTTAAAAACTAAAAATAAACAAGTGAATAATTGTTATTCATATTTTAAATTCACTTGACATTTAAATATTTCGCTTTTAGTAAATATGTATGAATAGTTTCAAAAAATATAATGATCACGTTACTTTAGGTTTTGTATTAGAACATATATATGTATGAAGATACTATTATAAAATTAGCATTAGGTATTTCTCGATCGGCGTTCGCGCGTGTAACCACTCGGCCAACGAGACAGTCAATTCAAACATCGTCATTAAAACATATTTTTTTACAAGTATAAGTTTCAACTATATCGAAAATTTACAACTACTGTTATGATACATTATAAATGTTAAAGACGCGATTCTGAAACACACTCCCACTTAGGTGCCTGAGCTGAGTTTAATAAGTTAATACGTTAATATATTGAAGCCTCGTTGGTCGTTTTGGTTGTCAGCGCGACTGCCGATCGTTGGGTCCTGTGTTCAAATGCCAGGTCTGGCACTAGTAGACTTTTCTAATTTAAATTTCCTAGAAGTGGCTCAGAGTCTGGAAATGCGCCTGGTACATGGCAATAGGCTCACCACCTATTCCATAGTGGGATGTAAACAAAACCGGTGAAACGCGGGAGTGTGTTATATTCATCTGCCTCTTCGGGAATTACAGACGTGATCCAAAGTTCACTTTTCTGTATTGTATTATAAATGAAATGCCTTGTTATTAAAATACTGTAGATGAAATTATTAGGGTTCCAGCTGTACGGAACAACGGGTCAACATTTCTAAGCTTACAGACTTGGGGGCTTAGACAAAATGCTTTTTCCTAAGCGGTAACGTCAAACGCTAACCTCAAAATGTATGATAACGACCATAAGCTGCGTAAAAATTGGTTCATCACGCTAGTTCGCTTATGTCATTTTCATACATTTTTATGTTACCGTTTAGGCGTTAACGCTTACGGAAAAGTATTTTGTCAAAGCCCACTGAATTACTTCTAATATACATTCATCACTGTCTTGATACACACATACCAACCGTCAGACACTACAATGTTATTTTGTTCTTTATTTACGCAACGCTTACTAAATAGTCTTTATTCCCGAAACTTTCAACTTTAATATTCCTCTAAATTCCGTGTTAGCTTTTATTGCCGAAAACAACATAATCGAATTAACAGTATTCTGCTATGACCTATCCCATCCCGCTACTTGGCACAGATCTACTTGGCGACAGAAGACGACCTGCAGTAAACTCCACTGTATATGTAAACGATTAGCAACTTCATAAATTATTATTAATATATTTATATATTTATTTTTTATTACACACTATTAATAGGCAATACAAAAGGCGGACTTAGAATAGGAACAAAATATGGAAATATAGTGTTAAGTGCAACTAAACATATAACAAAAGTGAGGATTAACAATTTTAAATAAATATTAAAACAAAGACAAATAACTTAATAATTTTAAGTATATAAAGATATGGTAATTATGTTACAACAAATGATAATAATATAATAACGAATATACATAAAAGAAATCATAAAAAACATGGTTTAATAGATATAGTACATAAGTAATACTAAGTATATAAGTGTAAGATGTTTATTACTACATACCTAAATAAAATTTTATCAAAACAACAGTAGAATTTCAAACATATATAGGTATAAATCGTTAAAAAGAAAATATTCCAAGATATTTACATTTTCTTGTTGGATACTTAAATATACTTAGGTAAAAAAAACGTAACTTCACGCCTGTAATCCCTGAAGAAGTAGGCAGAGGAATGCAAAACACTCCCACGCTTTACAGTTACGCTTAAGTCCCACTATGGAATAGGTGGTGAGCCTATTGCCATACACCGAGCACATATCCAGACTCCGAACCACTACTAGAAAATCGTAATTAGAAATATTTTGTAGTTTCCGACCCGGGAATCGAACTCGGGACCTCCCGATTGTCAGTCGCACTTGCAAACAACACGACCAACGAGGCAGCTTACTATCCCATTACGAGATACTTATCCCATTATAAAAAAGATATAAAATTCTAAAAATCACCTGATTTACTTCGTTAGCAACACTTTTAAAACGGTACTCACTATTTCATTTTCATTAATTATACTCTACATGTTCCTATTTGTTGTAGACTGTCCGCTCAAGTTAATGCTTAAGGATTCGTTAATGATTACTTAAGCACACCATTTATTTTACTGAAAATACGTACTACATAAAATACTTTAGAGATAAAACTAAATGAGATTATTAATAATATAATACATTGGGATATACAGAAAATTTAAATGTAACATAAGTTTATTTATAGTACTTTCTCGTAATAATATTATAGTTTTTAAAAGCGTCTTACATCCAATTTTAGACATGGCTGTCTTGGATTGGCCCAAGAGCAGGTTGGCAGACCTTACAGGCCTTAGAAATTATTATGAAAAACTCTAAGGTGTGCACGTTGCCTCTACATGATTTCCTGTTTCTTTACATCTGGAGGTTACAGGAGGTTACATAATTCTGATTTCGATAACACGGACTAATGATGAAAAATAGTAAAACAATGTCGACGGAAAACGAATAGCCGTCAGCCTATCTAAGCTCACTGCTGTATATTATAACATGTTACATCACGTCTGCAGTCCCCGAAGAGGTAGGCAGAGGAATGCAAAACTCTCCCACGTTACACCAGTTACGTTGACATCCCATTATGGAATAGGTGGTGAGCCTATTGTCATATGCAGGGCACATATCCGGACTCCGAACCATAACTAGATAATAATAATTAGAGAAATTTTATAGTGATATAGGTCTCCCTTAAT
>DWEJ01000335.1:0-17661 GCA_018245835.1 Mysoria sejanus stolli | reverse complement strand
TGAGACGTGGGAGTGTTTCTGCATTCCTCTGCCTACCTCTTCGGGGATTATAGGCGTGAAGATAAAAAAAAAAAATAGTATATAAAATTACCTTCGATCAATAAACACTATTTTATTGTTGGTATATATCCGGTCACTGAAATTTGTCAGAGCACATTCCCGAAAATTGTCTCCTTCTAAAAGCAAAATCAAATAGCGTAACATGTATGTTGTCGTAATCCTATCTTTAGCCCGCCCCCTATAGTAGCCCGCATACTAAATTAAGCATTTCACTTCAGTTCAATTGATGAATGATGAAATATTTATTATAATGCTTGTATCTTAACTACACAATAAAACATCGCGAAAACAATTTTGAAAAATATTCTTTGTGTTTTAATCTGAAAGAAATTGCTGTATTATCATTAATTTTAGAAAGTATGTAGGTACTTATATAAGTCACAATCACAATACGCGATGCCCTGTATATGTACCTAAGTATATGCAACGTTGCTTATGAAATACAACATTGGCTCTTCACATCTTAGTCTCTATAAAATTTCTATGGAAACGTTCCCAAAAAGACTCACGTTTCGGTATAAATATTCATATTGTGATATAATTATTTGGCAAAGGTCGCTAAGGGACTAAGGCGTAGGTAGGTACATATGAGAAACATTAGGAAACTTATCAACCAAATAAATGTGCCCGAACGGGAACAAAGAGTGATATAACTGCAAATTAGAGACGTTGCAATGAATTATTCATCAATCAGTGCTTCTTAGAAACAAATACGCCGTGTATTAAAGAGAACGCAGTACGTTCGTACTTACAAAATAAACTCTCTGTGCTCCGTCTTGCTCTATGATTTGAGAGATATAAAACAGTTCACAAAAATAATATAATCTATCACTTGACCAACACCTATTTCTATTTGAAGTTTACTAATATTAATATATTAATATTAGATACAAATGATTCAACTGTTGGTGAATGTCGTCTCATGTTCGTCCTCCTTGCTACCCTCAACTAATTATCTCTTTTAAAGGTTTTTTACCTTACTTTTTAAAATAATTATTAGCCTCATTTATTTATTCTGTGTTTTTCATTTTTTATAAATAAACCACGTACTTATAAGAAATGTTTTCGTTAAATGTCCAATCAATAAATCAATTATTTGACGAGCTCTCAATACCTTTACAGGTATAAATGACAATATTTGACGTTAGTGTAACAATAAACGTTATGATATTTTATGAGCGAAAGTAATTCAACGATCGGCCGATACGCTACATATCTTACGCAAGTGGACAAGTATGTGTGGGCCTTGGTGCAGAGGCAGACATTATTCTGTGCTGTGATGTCACGTCGAATGACCTTGTAGGGTGGACAGTGCGTAGTTATACAGTTTAATGACCACAACGTAAATTACAACAACGAAACGTTAATGTTCCCGTGAGGCGCACTTGTTGATGTCCCGTCGAACATGCTGTGTGTATTGATGATGTCAGAACTGACGAATTTCAAAGTCGGTCAGGGTGGGAAGTATCGAGTACTAAGTGAATATGTCAATAGATCGGATGTTGTGGTGATGAATGATTTGGGAATGACCTCAAGTGCCGTGACCGCTCGCGACGGTAACCTCGGCTGCACGCTCGCGCTGTCATCACGACACGCTGCCCACCTCAGCCGCCAGATTGAGAGATTACATACATCGTAATTTCGTTACATGCAATAAAACTACGCAATATTATTCTTCAATAATATATGTATGTGTTTAGGATCGAAGAAATTCATACGCGACAAGCACTGTTGTGATTGTTATTAATAAAAATCCAAAGTATAGATGTGAAGTAAATAGAGAGAAACAAATTATATAATTTCATTATTTCTACATCATTAAAAGTTATTTAATAACACCGATAATAACTATATTTTGTATAACCAATAATTCTATTGTTTTGTACTACCCTTTCATTGCTTTACCGTTGGAACGTGGGTGTCCTCTAGGAATGAGACAGTTAAGGTCATAGTCTGCCACGCTGCGCAAGTGCGACTTGGCAGACTCCATACGCCTTAGAGAACAATTTTGTTTTTGAAAACTGAGGTGTGCAGGTTTCCTCGCGATGTTATCCTTCGCCGTTATAGCAAGTGAAAACGCACATATTGTAAAGAGTTGCACGCTAGGATTTGAACCTGGGATGCCGGAGTTACAGGTCGAATTTCAAGCCACTGAGCTATCACTGCATTTTAAGCATCAACATTATCAATAATTCTATATAATAACCCAATCAATAACTAGAACATGGGTATAATAATAACTATAATTTGTATGTATTTCGACACAAATATAATATTTGCCACTGTTGGTGTAACGTTCGGTAAAAAAGCTAATAATGTGGTACGAAAATATTTTCTGTTTCCGTCTACTTGCAATACAAGATAACGAGTTAAGATTTACATTACATGAATTATAACTCTACTTGTTTTGCAATTTTATCGTTACGTCCGATTCAATGCTATATTACTCACAAATATATTAAGCAGCCACAATATAAGCACCCACATTTTATGTTTTTACATTTATAATGTGATTATTATACTTTTTTAATTAAATCTCATCATTTAAGGATAGGGGTATTTGACAGAAACGGAAGGGAGCTGACCGTTTAATAGTACATTTCTGAAATATAGCGTGAGAAGTTTTCCGTTCGCTTGGATTTTAATTGACATAAAAACTAGAAATAGTTATTCTTGTGGGCACTTGACCTAATTACTCCCGTGGAATTTAAACTCTTTTTGCATAACAGCCGGGAGGGACGGCACGCCTCTGCATCCGGCACGTTAAAGGTCTTTATTCTTAAACGCATCCATTGCAAGGTCACGAAGTGATAGTATATTTTCAACAGACTTGCATTCCATTCTTTTGTTAACTCACAAGTTAATTATAGAGAATTTGTAATAAAATATTAGTTAACATCCGGTCTTTTATACATATTTTCTAAATCACATTTATATAGAAGTGCCTTAATACTATAACTTTATTTCTATTTTTGTATGTTATAATACACCTTTCTTAATGTCAGAGTCCCCTGCATATATGTACATATGTATATGTAAATAAATTCTATTGTTCCTCGTTAGTTCAGCGGATGCTAATCAAAAGATCCAGCGTTCGATTCCTTGGTCGGGTACTATTGGGTTGTCTGACTTGAAATTACTAGTAGCAATTCGGAGTTTCGATTTAATTACATATCTCGATCTTAAATATAATCCTATTTAATAATCGAGTCTTCTGCATAAATATGCGGCAAGTAACGTTATTAACGAAAAAAATAACGTACCTTCACGCCTGTAATCCCCGAACGAAGAGTCTTCAGAATTGGTTATGCCTGTAAGATCAGCACTGAATTTAAACAGTACTGCGTCTGAATATAGTCTTTATTATTCCTAAAATTAACTGTAGGGCTCTCAATTAAGTGTTTGAAAGATCGAAAAATTTTCTGCTCTACAATTATGATTTGCTTGCTCTAATCATATAATATAAAATCGCTAATTTGAATACCTATTTGATCATTTTGCTTATATTTATATGTACTATGTGATATAATCTAACATTCTTTTCTTTCTAGACATTCCTCTCTTTTCCTTTGTTATCATTCTATAAGTCACAGGCGTTAAATCGATGTCACTTTTATTAGCTGTTCCTTCATGTGTGTGTTCTGTTTGTTCAGTTGTTCAACGGAGTGTATCAAATGAATTAATATTTATAAATAATATAATGAGCAAATCTTCGAACTTAATAACTGTATAGTCACAGTTATAACTCTAATCATTTAAACTAATTATGCTTCACATTGTCTACAGTGATGTCGCAGTTAAGATTCCATATTAAAGGCATATATTTTTTTCATTAGCATGTTATTAAAGTAGCATGATGTTAATTTGGTGCTTCAGCTCTACCCTACAGTCAATATATTATTCCTGTTTGTTTTTAATCTTATCCGATGATAACATAAATATGTATATAGACTTTTATCAATTCAATTACAATAAAATCTATAGTGAATATCTATACGTGCATTGGGCTCTATTTATCAAGCAAACAAAAAACTTATGACCAAAAGCCTACTTAACAATATTTCTAGAGCAAAAGCGGGCCCAATAAAATATCCATACATACATATATTTACGCCAGATCCTTCACAGGGTAGGCAATGAGCACCGTGTATAAAATATAAAATAAGTACCTATAACATATCCATAAAGTAATATTTAACTCTGTGAAATTCTATTGGAACTGCTGTCATTAAAATATAATGTAAGAAATACAAGGGTATCAATCTGTTCTTTTTATCGAAGTTTATTATTATATTAATAGAATAAAAACTTAAACTTACTTTTTCAGCATGAACGCTTTACTAAGTTCTTTCAGTACGGTGGAGACGATGGCACCAGCAGCGGGCACCGCGAGCACGGAAGCGTCCATGCAGGCCGACAGCGCCGCAGGAGCCAGCACACCGAGCCTGCTCAACCTGTTACTGTCTTTGGACATCACTAGTCAACGAAAACTCCGACTAACTTCACGCACACTTCGCGCACGACCGTAACCGCAAAGCGATCTGCTTCGCGCGCAGACGGAAAGACGAATGCTTGCGAGCTACAGCGCCGCGTCGCGCGACACTCAGGCAGGTGGTAGGTGTCCGCACAGCACGTAGCTTCAACATCCTCACATCGTATTGTCTGCATATACTAAAGAATACCTGAGATATATTAGATTGAAAGCTATCCTTGTAAATACAATGTAACTTTTAATGAGTTGGAAATCTAACTATTCGTTTGTTTAAATATTATTAAGACCACCATGTGTGTGCGTTACTTAGCATCGGCACCACGTAGACCGTGCTTAATGTAAAGAAAGTCGTTTATTTCTTTAATATACCAATAATAGAGAACCTAAAAATCGTGAGAGAAAGTGATCTCTCAGAATTATTCGAAAATTTCGAAATGTTTAAAGACCAATAAATAAAATACCAATCTCGATAACTTTTGAACATTGGATAAAATTCTGTCAACCTATTGTGGTATAATACATATGATAATTTGTAAGAATATTATCGTAGACACCGCTCTTACGTGTGATGAATAGATATGTACTCATAATTAATCGACATGATCTCATAATTAGCCGCTTGACGAACACAATAGCACAGAATTTCTTGTAAACGTTTGTATTGTTTAATTTATTCAAAGAAATTCAATAGCAAATTCTTGCAGACATGCAATGTATTATTCAATGTATTATACATTCAATGAATTATTTGGAATAAAAAACGTATCACTTGTTTTCCCCGTTTTGGTCTACACGCATTTTGTCATAAATGTTACATAAAGTATCATTTAGCGCAGCTTAGTACCTACTTAAGGTTTTTCTAGCCTTATGTTTTTTTAATCAACAAACTTATTGATTAAAGTTTTTATAACCTTACTTTTCGTAGAGATCTATTGAAGATTACTGTAACATTGTAGGTTTTTTCTTATATAAAGTTAAACAGATAATATTTTATTCTCAGTTTCTTATTCAGTTCAATGTCAATGTTCAATGATGTGAATCAATTCCTGTTTAAGAATTATTTAACAAATTGTAATTCGACTTGGTAACATCGTAGGCACTGCATTACCCTTTTAAATATGACATAATGATATGTTGGGTTTTATAAAATCACCATTAATAAGTTATATACTTATAAATAGCAGTAACTGGATGAACGAGTTTCGTTGTAGTGAAAACACGGAAAAAAATATTTTTCCAGAATGCAGACATAAGGAGTTGAATTTTTATATATATTTATTTATTTAAAAGTTGCATCCCCGAAATGGACACTATAAGAGAGTAGAGTTTGCGTGAGGTAGAGGTAGGTGTTGTTATTTCAATTACAGATGCTAAAACGTGCGTTAATCATACCTACATTATTATTTAATAAAAGCTAGAGATATTCTCAATTTTCTTACTGATCTTTTAAATATCTACCGTGTGAAAAATTAGATAAATCGATTTTTCCTAAGCAAAAGATCTAGTTAATCGATTATTCTCCCTCGTAAAACACAATAACTAATATATTTTTGTATAAAAACAAATATAAGGGGTTTAATAGAATTACATACAAATATTTGCATTTGTCAACTGATTTATCATAAACACTACCAAACGAACCGCCGTCTTATGACACACCTAGCCTGTTCTAATGCTAATACTTAGGACGTCGCGTTAGTACGCTCGGCATACAACGAAGTTGACTTTATACAAAAACAGAGTTAACGAGCAATTATGTTTCACCGCATCCATCAGTATACAGCGTGACGCGAAACGCGTGTGATGGGAATATATTATCAATCTTTAACTAACAAAGGATGGGGGATCCGTACAAGGCGCTGTGGAGTCATCTTCCTAAAAGAAGGTCAACAAATATGTACTTTAGTCACGTAGACCAAACTGCTACAACTAGTTGGAAAAACGCTCCGATTCATTTCCTCTTCATTGCAAGATTAGCAACCATTCCCTTCGATTTTGACACTTAACAATTTCTTAACACAATAATTGATTAACAATTATATACCGTTTTATGTTGCGGAGATTCTCCCGATTTGTTAATTAGCCCTGTTACCAAATTATAATATTTAATGTAGGTATGTATGTTTTCGTAAGCAAATATTATATGAATTCTCACACATTAAATAAATAGTAACAAAAAAGTGCAAATTATTTATTTCTATAACTGACAATACCATTGTTCAGTAGTAAGCGTCATTGTAACCATATTGTGTTTATTATTACGAAATACGATTTTCTACTACAGTAAATTCTGACTAGAAAGATAAATGCAATTTTTTTGTTTTAATTCGTAATTAAACGTTAATAATTAACTTACAAATGTTTGATGGCAATGTTATTATTTTTTACTGAAATTACGGATTCGTGTGGCGTAATGTCAGTTTCGGCATTGAACTGTTTATTGTAACCACTGTACCTATGCTTGAGATGTGATATGACTGCCCAGTCTAATGATTTAGACCGCTTCCTACTAGCCACAGTGTTTCCTTGACGCATCTCCACTAGATTTTGCTTCCTGTAAGCGTAAAGCCAGTCGTCGGAATTAGCTCGTCTCTTATTATCCACTTGAATCTCATTGTTGTTGTTGCTGATGTTTAAATTGTCGTTTATGTTTAAAAAGCTGGAGTTTCCGGAGAATTGTCCCAGCTGTCTCCTGTAATACCTCGTTCGGGGCTGATTTTGTTCCAGGTCATTTCGTCTTGCCAACCAATAGTAGTGGGTGATGGGATCGCGTGGTCCCCAATGTCGAGAAGATTGAAAAGACGACTTCAACTTCTGTTAAGGAGCAGAAAATTACTTCTTTCTAAGAAAAATAATATGCGCTACTAACGCGTTAATGTATATTATGGTTCTCTAAGACAGATCAAACCTCGCTCTGCAAAACAGTAAGCTAATGCACACGCGCAGGAAGAAAAACGTTCACGTTGCGAGCCAGTAATTCGCCAAAAGGCCGATGTGTTTTTTTATTAATCATATCTCACCCCGATTACGTCGTATTGGACCTGTCGAGCGACGGAGACAGCGGCGAATATACCAAACACAGCCAGGGCCGCAGCTGCGGTGGCCACCAGGCCGCTGGCTTCCCAAGGCGGATCCACCCAATGCGGCTCCAGGAAGCGTACCACGAGCCACCACACATTAAAAGGAATGATAATAGCGATTACAGCACACCAACCCCACGCCCAATACTTCGTGAGGTCACGCCCGACTAGAAACTCTATATCTTCAATTAACACCCGCCAACCTGAAATGAAATGTAACACAATAAAATGTAAAGATTACATTAATCTTTGAGATGTACATCTACTTATTTAAACTCCCGTAATTGTTTTATAGTATTAAAAATAAAATCTTACCATATATAAAAATAAACGGGCAGATTTCGAGCACGGTAGTAATGCATACTAGGAATGGCATGACAACGTCCTCAACGACTGTGAATGCGGGCAGTCCCAAGGCGAGAGCGGTCATCGCCAGCCCGGCGCCCACCAGCGAGCTGCCCACCGCCAAGTAACGCCACTTATAACCGCCAACTCGCTTAAATCGGTCATATAGAGGGTACATGAGCGTCAACTGCATATAAAAACAAAAAAATGGATAAATGTAATTATCGTTTACTCGCTTGGACAGTCATACGATAATATTAGTTTACCACCTCAATGCCTGTAAATGCTTCAATTATTATAAGAAGATTTTTGTGGGAAAGTTAACATAAAATTATCGATGTCTATTTATCACTAGGTGCAATTAGGCTTAGCTCTCTATTTATGTAGATCTCATATTATAAGGAAATTGTTGTGGAAAAGTTAACATTAAATTATACATGTGTATTTATCATTATTTGCAGTTAGAGTCAGCTCTTTATTTATGTAGATCTCTATCTAGTTATTACGTAAAACACAAGAAATCAAATAACTTTGTCCATAATGTCATTAAAATTACATATGAACCTAAAAATTTAAACGACTAACATAAACATACAATACATACAATAAAGATTAACATTACAATTCCTCTAGATCATGGATGAACTTTTAGATACGTAATTCAGATAATAAGTTAAAAAAATACTCGCCACAGTAATAATTCCCGATGAAAACAACAACGCGAATATAACCGGGGGCCACACACGACTTAAACTTTTTTCTCGGAGAACATTGTGAGTTTGCTCAAGAACTGCCAAAACACTGATATCCCTCTCACCCACGCCGCCGATTCCGTACCAAAATATAATCCCCAACCAGCCCGCCAGTAAGTTGAAGCTGATAAATATCACAGTTGTCCTGTGGAAAATATTTTTATACATCTATCAAATAACTTTACGTTGTAACTTACGTTTACTTTACGTTACGGTGTATTTTCCATTAAAAATATTGGGCTAACTTGTTTTTTTCAAAAATGAACCTTATTAAGTTTACACCCGAGAGTATTAAATAGAATTAATTGGTAGTGTTGATTGCAAGCGCGACTGCCTATCAGGAGACCCTGAGTTCAAAAACCGGGTCGCCATTATTGGATTTTTCTAATTTTGGTTTTCTCGTAGTGGCTCCGTGTCTACAAATGTGCCTGGTGTTTGACAAAAGGCTCACTATTGTAGTGGGATGTAAACGTAACTAAACACATGTTGGAGTGTTCTTCATGCCTCTGGCTACCACTTCGGGAGTTACAGCCGTGATGCTACATCCTAAAACATTTGGACTGTAGCTTAGTCAAGAACTTAATGCAATAAATTTAAACTTAGGATGATATATAAACTACTTTAGTTGATCTTACCACTGAACATCCGTGGAGGAGTACACGGTATCTCCGACAGATATAAGGAAGCCGCCCGCAATTTGCGTGGACCACAGTGCCTGGGCAATTGAACTGTGCCAAATTTCGACTTGTGCAAAATGTCTCCAATCAGCAGCGCTATTCATTAAAGATATATGATTTTTGTCCCCTATACAGGACAGTACCGTAATTGCCAACACCAGCACCACGGGACTTGCGACGTAAAACAACTTTTTAATTAATTTTACTGGACTGTACAGTCTGAAATTAGAGACATGTAAGTCAATAAAGAAGGGAACACTATAAAAATGAATTCTGTACTTGAAAAAAAGTCATCACAATCATTTTAATATATTTGTAATATTTTGATAATAAACATTAAATAAAAAGTTAGCAGCCATCATAGAAGAAAAGTAAAGGAACATACACAATCGGAGCCAGTACCCAGAGCACCAACGTCACCAGCGCCATAGCCATGTAATACTCCGGCTGTTCTTGAACAGGCGCTAGTATCGTTCCACTGCAACAAATAAATAAAATGCATTCTGTCTATTCCGTAAGGCAGGTCGCGAGACGATAATAATAATAATAACATACTTTGCACACGCTGACACATTGTAAACATGTGGTTCGTTGCTGTCCTAAAAATAAAAAAATTTCAAATAAAAATGTAAAGCATTTCACAAAGTTCAACCATATTTAATTATCAAACTAAATAAAATTAGACAATCGGTATCAATACCTGAGTAGGTAACGTAGTCGAGCAATCCCATAAAGGAATAGTATTATTTAGTGAATAAAAAAAATGTGTAGCCGTCATGGCAACGTAGGTAATTGTGTAAATTGACGCTAAAAAAGATATCAATAATCGAAGGTAACCGACGCCTGAAAGGTTAATAAAAATACGTCTTATTTAGCAGATCAATAATCATCATATTCGTAAATGTTATGAAAATAGTACGATAATAATTTGTTAGTTCAGTTAAGGGTACTTCATTAGGACTATATCCTTCATCCATATAAAATGTAAATTACTACTTATTAGTTTTGAGTTAGCAATAAGCATTCATTTTTACTAAAAGTTGCGGATTTTGTTAAGTGTAAGTAAATCTTACCAACGATATTTAATTTTGTGTATAGTACCTAATTATATTTGATTTTGACTTACCTCTAAAAAACGGGACCGCTCGCCATACTCCCACTGCGTCCTGCTGACTTAACTGACCAATCGCTAATTGCAAGAGAGCAGTTGGTAAAGCCACGACGATCATGACTACAGTGAATACTATACCGTAACAAACAGCGCCATACCGAAATGCATCCCGCGGCACTCTCCATGTACTGTTAAAAGATAAGGCCACAGCTGCTGTGCATATATGAGCGCGCACGGTAGGCCAGTTCAACCACACCTAAAATAAGTATTACACATTTCTAAATAATACTGTCCCGGAGAAATAGAGATAGCATAACAGCTATCAGAAGGCAATATTTAAAGTATTGCTTTCTGATAGCTGTTGTTATTGCATCAGATCATATCCAACTATAAGTGAACTTAATAATGGTGTAACAAAAACTGAATCAAAAAACGTGCCCTAACACAATCTTACCTTTAACTTGTACGTATTAAACATTATCAAATATTATAAAATTTATAACGCACTACTTCAAAAGACACATGTTTGCTGGTACCACTGTTTTGTAACAGAGAGCAAACTCGAGTAACTCACGGTTCGGATATCAAAGCGAATCGACCCAGATATTCGCTGCGGAGAGATAATATAGTATCTGATCAGATGAAATGACGAGTAGATCTTTTGGTACTCAGTTATCAGTTCATTTTAAGTGGTTTGCGAACAAGTTGTTTACTTACAGATAATGCTGGATGCCTGTAGACGTGTGCGAGCAACTCATGCATGTAACGTACGTATCCAAACATTGTCACACGAACCCGACTAGTATTTAATGTAATAGCATTTTTTAAGATAATTCATATGTATGTCATTGTCTCATGTCCATTAGTACTGATCTAACGCACTACAAGACTCACTACAAGTGACTTGCTCGTTAGTAGAATGGTTTCGATTGCAACTGCTGATCGAGAGGTCCTATAGTCAAATTCTGGGGCGAGTACTATTAGATTTTTCTAACTAGAGCCTCCATTAAAAATTTCGAGTTGTAGGAGTTTGTGTCCGGTGTATAGCAATAGGCTCACCTCCATGATAGGACGTAATCTTAGCTAGTGGAATGTTGGAGTATACTACGAGTACACTCTACTGCAAACCTCTTCGGAGATTATAGGCGTGACGTTTCCTTTTTTTCAATGGTACAAATTGATATGAAAACTCGTAAAAGTTGTTTTCTTCGCTTAGTGTAATAAAAATACCATAACGGATGTTTACAATAAAATGCAAAGTGCAACATACGAATATCAAAATGAGACTTACATTACAACTGCTTTTGTGTTCCGTGTACAATATTGAGGCGAATAAGAACATTATGAGAATCGCAGGAGGAAGAAATGCAAGCCAAGACGAGTTTCCCTTTGTAGTGAAAATTGTGTTGCAACAATTAAATAACCCCCAGTTGAACCGCCTTTTATGTTCCAGTGTCGTAGTGACGTCTACATGGACCTTAACAACGGCACAGTGCGCTAAAAGTATGAAATATAACCTGATGTCGACTAGTGAAACGCAAGATAAAGTAATGATCGCGTATCAGTCTTCGCGGAAATCTGGATCTGACTCCTTCAGCGAGGTTTTGTCCACCGTACCGCACCCCAATTCCAACCAGGGAGCGAACGACATTGGCTTGTTACATACACAGCCACTTATTTTTGCTAAATACGGAAAGCTGAGTTCAATCGATTATAAAATACTGACTGGTCAAAAAGTTGCATTAGTTGGGTACGGACTGTTAAATGAATTAAAAACTATTATCTTGAGTTACCTCAAGTATTAGAGGTTATCGTGAAGGATTGTTCTGATGTGAGCCTCTATCCAAATTTATGCTTCGCCCCGTCCTGCTCTGTCGAAAAATATAAATCGAGATCCTTGTGTAAAGGCGATTCCGGTGGTCCATCCGTACATGCTTCGGGGGTTGTAGCCATCAGCAGTAAAATTGATCCTCTTAATTGTGGTACGTTCGATAATAAATATTTGAGAAGAGATCGTTATGATACTGGATACGATATCGGGATAGCTACTCCCATAAGTCCTTTTTTAGATTGGATATCAAACGTCATAAAGTCCGATGTAATGTAGACAAATGCATTAAGTAGATGCGTACGTACCTATACATTAAAAATAGTTAAATACGGCTTATGTTATTTCGTTAGTTTTAATTGCAGTACGTGGTTGTCAGTTAACCCAGTTTTATTACATTGTTATATAGTTACCTACATACACAATAAAGTAACTAAATTATTAGCCATGTAAAGATATTAATACGATTAATAATATATAATATATGGGCTGTATCGCAGTACAGATCTAACCAGAATTATTGATAATATGAAATCCCGTTTTGGTCCATGTAACCTCTAGCCACTCGAAGCCACATAATTTATTCTGTCTTTGCCGGTGTCTAAATTGAAGGCTTTATAGTCACTATGAGCTTAATGTCGTGATACTATTGAGGCTTATATAATATTAGTTGGAAACGGAATGATGATGATAATGAACTTAACATCACACATGTAACACTCGAAAAGGTAGGCAGAGAAATGTAGAATCATCCAACGTTTCACCAGTCACCTTTACATCCCACTATGAAATAGGCGGTGAGCGAGTCCGGAACCGATTGTCCTCAACGGAGTCCCTTTCGAGGTTGTTCAGGAATATGTCTACTTCGGGCAAATCTTGCAGTTGGGTAGTAACAACTTCGAGAGGGATACTTGCAGAAGAATACAGCTTGGCTGGGTAGCATAAATGAAACTTCGCCAAGCCTTTTCGTTACAACTATCGCAAAGCCTGAAGACAAGTCTTCAATGAGAGCGTCCTACCTGTTATGACCCATGGAGCCGAGCTGTGGACTTTCACGGAGCGATCTGTCCACCAATTTAAGGTTGCTCAACAAGCTATAGGGAGGGTTATGCTCGGTGTCTCTGAAGAATCGAATCTGAAATGAGGTGATCCGACAGAGAAGCAAGGTCATCGATATAGCTCAGTGGATCAGCAAGCTGAAGTGGCAGTGGGCTGGTCGCCGACAACCGCTAGAGTAGACCTGTTCTGGAATGGAGACCATGTCTTGGCAAACGTAAGGTAGGACGCCTTCCGGCTAGACGGACTGACGATATACGCAAAGTGGTTGGATGCAAAAAGTTGAAAATCTAGCTCAGTAGCGAGCTTATTGGAGAGGCCTATATCCAGCAGTGGACGGGAATAGGCTGATGATGATGATGATAGTATACCGGGCACAACTCCAGACTCCGAGTCACTACAAGAAAATCTAAATTAGAAAAATTTTGTAGTGCCCCACCCGGGAATTGAAACCAGGTCCTCTCGATCGTCAGTCACATTTGCAACCAACAAGGCCAACAAGACAGTGAATGATGATGACGAAAGTAACCAATTAGTGGCTTACGGATGCATATATATCACAAGCACTTCTCGCTTTCATGCCGCCGCATGACGAAGCCTTCCTAAGCGGCGACTGTCTGATTAAGTGCAAAGATTTACAGTTCGGGGCACCCTGGAAATTGTGACGAATGGTTTCACCACGATGGCTGACTATTCACGGTTACCATCGTCTCGACGAAAATGAAGAAGACAAGCACTGTGTAATTTGCAAGTAACCGATCAATGCGCAATGATATCTTATTTGGTTGAGGCGATAATTACCTGCTTCTACAAACTCTCTAGTAACAAAGTATAAATTGAAACCGTTGCATAACGATTTGAAAAATAAATTAGAATCATATAATTATATTATTTTTGTACATAACACAACTTTCCCAACAACTTTAGTTTCTACAAACCGCACCTTTTATTTTGAGTTTAAAATACTTACGATAAGCAACCAGCTTATAGTCTAGTTCTGGTGGATATAGGGCTTCTCATTTTTTTCCGGGAATATTTGCCTATGCCTAATTTCCACATTGGGCGTGCAAGTAGGCGATCGTAGAAGACAAAATTAAATAGCTTTTCACACCGCTTACGCTGTTGCTCTGTGACTGCCGGACATTCAGCTGTGCCGAGATGAGCTGCCATCTACCGCCATCAACCAGTTGTCTCGCCTCTTGTATCGTGAGGGACACCAAGGTCAAGTTAGATTGGACTGGGCTCCTAAGATGTAGCTTGGAACCTCTTACAATTCAGGTTGTATTCAGTTCTGTACACTAGGAATAAAAGTACCTAATAAATTTGTTGTACTGGTAACAATGAGACCTTACAACACTTTTTCTGTGTTAGAAATTAACATCGTGAGTAGTGTACGATAAGGGTATTTTGGAAGTTTCGGAACTATAACTTTTAATGGGTAAATAAGAAGTTTTACTTATTATAAGTTAGGTAACTTTGTAGTTTTATTTACTAGTTTATAGCGTTTAATTATTATACAGCTCACTTCGGTATGGGCATGAGAGATAAAAATGACAACATTTTTATTATTTTTGCACAATTCCTTACGATATTTTTCTAGTATATAAGAGATGTTTCTATGTATGACATCGATAAACTCAGAAAATTGGTATGCCTTTGTATTTTTTCACGTAGAAGGTTTATATGATATGCCTATTGACGTAACTCGCCACCAGGCGGCGCTGTAAGGTATTGAATTCCGTCCCGTTCGATCTATTATCATCGCGTCACATTCATTTCGGTGTAGGCAGAGAGGAGACTATCGAACATCTCTATCCTTATTAAAGACGTGACTTGCTTCATTTACATTCATAACTCTCCCTACATTCGCGTTAATTAATGCAAAATAAACCTATTTATTGAAATTTTCATTTTATTTTTTGACGTAATTGTTGACTTATCAACTTTCTTTTTTCTTTTTTATCTAACTAGCTGACCCGGTGTCCCGAATAGCAAAATAAGTATTAAAAAAAATACGGTACGAAGTTCGCCGGGTCAGCTAGTTTAATATAAAATAGGACCCAAGGTACAAATGCTAATGAGATATATTTCAGTAATAATCGAACAAGACAAAGAGGTTGTAAAAGTAAAGAAAAATTTATGGTTACCTAAATTTTAAGCAGGTATATATGAAAAAAAATAACTCAGTAATTAATTAATTTAGTGGGGTTGTCACTTTTTGATAATTGTTTAACAATTATAACTTTAAGACTCAGAGCTATACTAACTCATTTCCAAACGTCTATGTCTTGCATGTAATCTGCAATCCAGTAATAGGCTTTTAGACATAATCGAAAATTAACGAATTTCATGAATATACAAATTGACAAATTTACTGCGTCGTTTGGTACTTTGTTATAAAAGCGTATATGTCGCAATATGACAGATAAAGCCCTAGTATAGTTATATCCCTTGGAATATGATTATATACCGTAACATATGTAGTTATACGAAAGCGATTCATTACTATCTTACTTATTACATTAGGAATTATAATACTGTTCAAGTCTAGTGATATAGTTGTATTACTCGATTAAGTGAAATGATTGTAAGAGTGTAGTGCGGTGGTGCGGCGTAGACGGCGGACGGCTTCTTTGTGTTTGTGAACCCCGCACGACGCTCGTTGCCCCAGTGAGTAGGTCGACATCAATCGTTCGGCATTCTCGTGACTGATAGCTCGAATAGCCCGTTTCTGGAGCACAAAAATGGAGTCAATGTCAGCGGCCCTGCTCCAAAGTAGTAGATCGTATGATATGATGTTATCAAAATAACTGAAATAAACTAAACGGTCAATTAACGGATCTTCTTAATAGCTTAAGCCGCGGAACTATGTCTGCCAGATACCGTTTCTATATATGGACGCCATTGTATCTCAATATCTAATGTAATACCTAGAAAGACAGTCATATTGACGACTTCTAATGCCTCATTGTTCAGCATCAGATGTTGAACTTCCACGAGTGAACACAATTTGGTTAGCGTGCATCAATTTATTATCATTGAAATATTTAAGCAGCTGTCCCAAAATCAGCTTTTCAATAATTTTTCTAAACATAGGTAGTACTGAAATAGGGCTAAAGTTTGAGGGGTCTTGTGTACTATCTGACTTAAATAACGGAGTAAATTTGCTAAATTTCAGCAAGTCGGGAAATAGATCACAGTCAATATATTTATTAAATGTTAAAACTAAATCTGGAATCAAAACGTCAATAAAAGAATTTACAATACTAACTGAAACACCCCACAGGGGAGCTGTTGTTTTAATGTTAAGTGATTTAAAAGTAATACTGACATCATAATAATTAACGCGCTGAAACACAATGCCATTATAAAAATCATGAATTTTAATTAAGGACTCTGTGGTGGAGGTGGAAGAGCCTAAACGGCTCGTAAGACAGACTGGGAAGAAAGAAAAATATTATCAAATGCAAATATCAAAATAATTGGACATTTCCATGACTTCTATATAAATATATACTAACGTCTTTTTTCCCAGTAAACGTCATGTCATTACTGTGCGCGCCTGCATATTGAAACTTTATTTTCTATATAATACGCGGAAAACTTGTTAAGATTTCATGAATTAGTAATTGTTGCCAATGTTCGTTCTGTGGAAATCTTTAAATGCCAATGGCCTGCCCGATATTTGAAGCACTTATAATATCCAACTAAACAACCCTCAGAATGCTTTTACTAATATCACAATTGTAGAGATATCGTGTTCAATTGCATAATTTAATTCAACTTTTCCTGTCTCATGTTGCAAAATTTTAATTAAATTCTTTTTGCTTATCTTCCTCTAGCTTCTTTCATCCAACATTTTTATACTTTCAAAGCAAATGAAGCGCTCGTAGCTCGGATATATTTGCACATATAAGTCATCCGTAAAGTTAAGCAACACTGGATTCGGTCGGTTCTAGCAGGGTCGTCGTTAGCAGCGAAATGACACGTGCAATAGCGTGCTTCAGGGGCAAATTTGAAATAAATCACCCGGAAGTCACGTTTAGGTTCCAGTGGTTATTCGCCTTAAAGTGGCATTTAAAAACATTGGATAAACCGGTGGTACTGTAACCTGTGGGAGACACCCGTGATCAGCATTTATCACCATACGTACCTTTACGCCTATAATCCATGAAGAAGTAGGCAGAGGAATGCAGAACACTCCCACGTTTCACCAGTTACGTTTATGTCCCACTATGGAATAGGTGGTGAGCCTATTGC
>DWEJ01000334.1:0-17692 GCA_018245835.1 Mysoria sejanus stolli | reverse complement strand
AGAAAAATTCATTTGTAGTGTTCGACCCGGGAATCGAACCCAGGACCTCCCGATCTGCAGTCGCACTTGCAACCACGCGACAACACCAGGCAATTTCACATTATCTTAATCTCCTGACCTACCATGCCTAAAGAAATAACTCTTTAGCGCACTTTCGTATATTTCGTACTGGAAGAACACTTAGACACAAGACTTGAAAAAAACTGAAAAGAGGTGATTTAATAGTTTATGGCTTAATTTATGGCGTAATTTATGACTTTTAAAGACAAAAATTGTTTTCTTTGCCTCAGAAAGTACTTTCAACGACACGGCATAATGACAAGGATGTGCCCTATACATTCCTGAGGCCGTGGCTTGCTGAAGGACTACTAGTAAGTAATGGTAAGTTGGAAATACCTACATAATGATCCATATACGAGCCACAGGCGCTACGCTGTTGCTAGTGAAATCGTGACGCATAGTTAAAATTTGCCATCTGTTCGTCAATTTTCATCGCTTATTAGGCTTTTGATTGGACACGCTATAAAGTTGCATCCCTTATCAGTTTAAGCCAATTGCTCTTTCCCTAAAGGTTAAAATTACTATTATTCCTCAAGTGCTCTTACCAAACCTGCACTTAAATAAAAATCTTGTGGATACTATACATAATTAGTAGGTCAAGTCAAACCAGAATCTTGAATGTATTTCATTGGCGTACGGGTTCCATAAACCAGGAAATAGATTTATCATATGATATTATCATGTAATAAACACCAATCAATCCTAACCATTTACAACATAAGCGAGAAATCTCACAATAAACGATAACACTACAGACAATTTAATGTATGGTATTACAATGAATCTTGTTTACGTCGCTACAGTGTTCCATAATAATGAATCGTAATATAATGACAGCATGATTTTATCAGTATATTTAAGTCTGGTTTGATGTTTGTGAGGGGCATGCTGTTGCTCCTCACAAACACCGAAATCCCCGCGAGCAAAAATTTCTAGCTCAGAAGTTTTTTAACAGTCTTTTAGCTTCGTAACATATGATCTGCCTACATTTATAGGTGAAGTCAAGCCAACATTTTTTTCTTCACTAACGAAAATAGAATTTTCATGGACGCCCCGTTTACGAATTGTCAACCCCCATTTTTTGTCACGCCAACGTAGACCTCCATCGAGTCTCCCGTGGACCCCTAGGAGTCCACCTAGACTATTTTGGGAATGTTTATGTTAAACGATATTGTTTAATTAAGAGTATTTTATTTAATTTACTTTTCCCATTCTATCACAACATTCGTGCACCCATTTATTGATTTTCATCGCTGCTCAAAATGTTCATAAACTATATTGATATTCAAAACTGGTTCTTATTGCGGTAATTGCGATTTATCTAATTTATTGTACGTATTCAAAATATTTATTAACATTTATCGATTTTCAGGAAATAAATGGCAACACCGAAGAAAGATGCTTACCCCAGCTTTCCACTTTAACATTTTAAAGAAATACACACAGACTTTTACCGAGCAGACTGAGGCGTTCCTGCTGGGAGTAAAGAAAGAAGTAGGCAATGAGAAATCCGACCTCCTACCACTAATTACCAAAGCTACTCTACGTATTATAACTGGTACATGTTTCAATTATTATATCGACTTTAAACAACCCATAAAATTCAGTTTTCGTAATTTTCAGTAGTGCAATTAGTAAAATGCAATAGTCAAATCATAAATATTTTATACGATTCATTGTGTTACAATGAACTCTGTACTTCAATTAGATTCACTTCAACAGTTTGTTCTTGTTTTCTGTATCCGTATATAAATTTGTGTGAGAAACTTTAACTGACGACGTAGGTATTATAATAGACAGTAATTTATCTCCGATTTAAGATGAACTTGCGACTGTTTGTACTGTTTCATATTACAGAGACAGCAATGGGTATATCTATGAAAGAGGGTAAGGGCTCGGTAATGAAGGAGTACTTCGACGCTATATATATCGTTGGTGAATGTGTGGTGACAAGATTTTGCAGAGTGTGGTATATTTTCGATTCATTGTTTAACATCTCCCAATTGGGAAGATCGCAGAGTAGTGCCCTAAAGGACCTGCACAAGTTCACCGATCAAGTTATACGTGAGAGAAGAGAGTACCTGGAAAGTAACAACATAGTCCAGTTCTCTGATAAAGATGAAGTTTACGGGAAAAAAGGACGCCTCGCGATGTTGGACTTGCTGCTGCAGAATGAGAAGGACGGAAAAATAGATGCTCACGGCATAAGAGAGGAAGTCGACACGTTCATGTTCGAAGTAAGTTGAGAGGGACAGAGGTACAGAGGGATGTTACATCGAGATGACAATATTCGGTCAGTGGTGCCGTGTAGCTATTTATTATAAGCATGGTTTTCAGGTGTTGTAATGCTATTTAATTTCCCAGGGTCATGACACGACAGCTATGGCACTCTGTTTCATGACAATGAGGATTGCTAATGAACCAGAAATACAGGTACCGAGAATCACAATCTTACATACTCTACTAAAAGCTATAATAAAACATTTATTCGATTTTTCGATTTTTAGGAAAACATTTACGCTGAGATGCAGAAGATATTCGGCGATTCCGAGCGCTTGCCCACGATGGACGATTTCAATGAGATGAAGTATTTGGAATGCTGCATCAAGGAAGCGCTCCGCATCTACCCCAGCGTGCCTTTCATAGCTAGGATACTCACTGAAGATACTGTTCTGAGTATGTTGTTGAATACTATGAAAATTTACGATACACCCATTGAGTATCTGAAATCTTTATTTTATCGGAAATTCTCACTTTTATTGCAATAAAAAGTCGACAGAAACTCGGCTGAATCGGCTGAAACATGACAATTACGTCAAAAATCTGTATCGCTTGTAGCTCCATTTTTTAAATTACAGATAAGTCCTAAGAAATAAAGTTTCTGCCCATTAAATAATATAACAAAGGCAGTTTCTGCCCATTAAATAGTAGTTTTCATTAGTGCAAATTATAATTTAGTCATTAAATAACTATACCAACCTGCAGAGGTTCTCTCAAGATCTACATCAATTAACTATATTCAAAACTGTGCCCTTATCCATTCAACAGGTGGGTACACCGTCCCCGCGGGCACGGTCACTAACATCCACATATACGACCTCCATCATCGAGCAGACATCTACCCGGAACCAGAGAAATTTGTCCCAGAGAGGTTTCTACCTGAAAACAGTCTAAAGCGTCACCCTTACGCATACATGCCATTTAGTGCTGGACCTAGGAACTGCATTGGTAAGATTAATTGTCATACGACAGTTCAATGTGCAGCATAATTCAAAGTTACTCACTATATTGGACAATAATTCGGGGATTTTGAAATTGGAGAAAAATAACCAATATCTTCAGATACATGTCAATCATATTTTATTCGTATTTAGTATTGTTTAAGCTGTACGTCATATTCGAACTTATTGCATCTCACACTTTTGAAACATCACGCCTGTAATCCCCGAAGAGATGACAGGAGAACTTTTGCACTCTCACATTCGGTACCCAATAAACAATATTATTGTTTTCATTAAACATAAAAACAGATCAACAAAATGTTAAAAGAATTGTACTCATAAATACACGTTTTCGAGCGATATCGTTGGCATTGAGTTCATTTACAATCTAACTATAAATAGAGTAAGTTGGTTTATTTTTAACAATTTACATTTGATAATAATGCTTCAGGCTTCCCCGAGAAGGTTATATGTTGATGTGAACATTGACAAATTATGTATATTACACAAAAATCGGGAATGAAATTCCCGGCTTGGATATGATTAAATTAATTCACCAAGGGCTTGAATACTTTAGTGAGTCAACTTGGAACTGATATTTAATCATTTGACCTATTCAAAGACAGCATTCTTAAATAGGCAAGGACACTGGACGGGCCTGTATGAATGTTCTCCTGTCCGACATCCGCCTAAAACGCTAACAAACTGAATACAAATTTTCACCCAACATACTTTATCGACATACCTAACATACTACCTCGTTGGTTGCGTAGGTTGCAAGCGCGACTGCCATTCGGAAGGTCCGTGGTTCAAATTACTACATTATTGGACTCGTCTAATTTAGATATTGGACTATTGGATTTGTCTAATTTAGATTTTTAATAGTGGCTGGCGGTCTGCAAATATTCCACTGTTCCACAACAAGAACAAACGACAACACAACAAGAATCAATCTATTCCATAGTGCGACGAGAACGTAGCTGGTGAAACGTGGAAGTGTACTGCATTCCTCTGCCAATCACTTCGGGGAACACAGCCGTAATGTTACGTCTCATACTTTTTCGAGCGAAACGAATAATAAAATTGCACATCACATAATTATCAAGAACTGTAAAAGCATATAATAATGCAAGTAAGTAATGATTAAAGTATTTATCTATTGTTCAGGTCAAAAGTTCGCTATGTTGGAGATGAAGACTGTCGTTTCGGGCTTGCTGAGGAAGTTCAAGCTGGAGCCAGTTACCAGACCTGACGAGATTACATTCGCAAGCGACCTGGTCTTGCGAGCCAACCATCCTATCTACGTACGCTTCAGTGAAAGAAACTCACAAGCTAAAGCCAATTAATAATAATTATAGTTAACTGATATCATTTGAAATAAACTTTTGTAGTTACTGCACGAAAACAAGTATTCTTAGGCGTGGCTAAGCCCATATTAACGCCAAATTCATAATTTCGATAACAATTTAGATTAGGTTATTAAAATTACATTTTACAATTTAAAACGGAGAAAACTGTTTTTGTAACTGTACTATTTTACTAAGTTGAATTTTGACCCTTTCCATAGATCGCTGAACGACCTTAAGTTGGTAGACCGTTAGCACTATGAGTGTCCACGTCTCGGCTCCGTACGTCATAACAGGTAGGACACGCTCATTGATGACCTCAAGCTTTGCGGTATCGGTGACGAAAATACTTCATGTGATTTCCTATGTGTAACATTTACTTACTTTTTACAATCCATATCTAGTGCAGTAACCGTATTCCATAGCGAAAGTAACCCGGTGAAACGTGGCAGTTTGATACATTCCTCTGCCTACCTCATCAGGGATTAAAGGAGGGATGTTACGTTTATAATATGTCACACGGATTACTTTATAATAATGTGTATAGTAAATGTAATTATAAATAAAATACTTTAAATACTTACGTGTACATTTATTCAACCTTATAATTATGATTTATAATAATTTTATAAAGACTAGTTAATAATAATAAAATAAAAAAATTACATTTATTGACCCATTACTATATCTTAGTGGCAAGAATTTTTACACTTTATAATACATAAAAAAAACAAAGTACAATTAAATGTAACTAAAACATACATTAAAAATGTAATAAGGTACAATATGAATTTTCATTTAAAGTACAAAATACTATGGTTAGGTGAAGTTAAACTTGTAGGCACCAAAAATATTGGCCATGATACCTTGTGATGATGTAAAAGCGTCACGTCATAATTATTTTTTTTAATGATGCAAATAATATTGACAATATTATAAAGCGAGATCTAAATCCAGCTGGATTTTAACATTAGTACACAGGACGTAATTATATACACGTATAACAATTAAGTGTTATTTAAATCTATAATCACATGTTAAAATAAAGGCTGGCAAATCGTATAATACGTCATTCACCGAACAAAGCTGACGTATTTACTCTAATGGGCATTAATAAAAATATATACCCTACTCTATTAATAATGCTCTTTAATATAAAGTTAATATAAATAATGATTTTCATTAAATAATCAGTTTCATTAAATAAACAGCAATATCATTACGCAAATAGTAGTGCAGCGTTTAATACCCAGCTATATACGTCTCTGAAAGCTTGAGATACACATTAATATGAACCTATTAACATATCTAATATCTTTAAACGAACAATGGTTGTATATACATATATATAATATTAGAAAACTAGTGTCTAGGAAATTAGTGCTTTCGGGCAATGAAGAACTGCTATCATTATAGTACGAAGGTAAATTTGACCACCAGCTACAGTGTTATAATAACTTAAGTGGGAAATTAATTGCACTAGTCGTGTTTTTTTATTTATATATGTATTTTAATTTTTTATTATATTGATAACATCAAAAATATTATTCATATTTCATCAGTATGTAATTGGTATATAAATATATTTTCCAAAAAACACAAACAACCGAAAAACATATCTAACAAAGCTCGATCAATTACTAGTATATTGTACACTGGTACATATGTCAACAATCCTGAAACCCAGCGCCCTAATAATCAAAATTAATGCAAGAACGCTGAGGGAGTACCTGTTCCTGCAGGCTGTGGCACGCGAACATTAAAATCTTCGAGTGTATCATGCCTCTTTTTGAAAATAATTATTATAATAATTATTATACATGTAGTAAATAAGACAGTACATATTATTTTTATATTACTGTTGTTTTTCCTAATTATATTAATTGTAATATTTGTTTTCTGATTTAAATAAATAAAGATATATAAAAAACAAATTATGAATTTCATTAATAAAGATTGATGTTGAGGTTCGGTCAGTTTTTTTCTGATATGACAAGATATGTCATAAAATCAATGTACCTAAGCATTGAATAACACTGATCGCTAAAAATAAACTCAATATATACATATATGTATAAAGAATAAATAGGGAGTAACAAAGAAAAACATAATAAACTTAATATTACAAATGCTTAATTAATTGTGAATTGATACAGGAATTACAGCAGTTCGTTTGGCGATTGTCATCATACATCATACATCCAAGATATACTGCGTTTTCGTTACTGTGGACGAACACACACACACACACACTCTGCTAGGAGGGCGACGTGGAGTAGAACCGCTTCATGGTGGCGTCGATGTCCACGATGGCGTTCCTCGTGTCGCGCGCCGCCGGGCCCACGCTCTCGCACGCGGCGGCCAGCCGCTCCACGGCGCGCGCCTGAGCATCGCCAGCAGGGGGAGATTGGAGGGGGGAACGACTATGGTCGTAAGCCTCCTCTCACAAAGTTTAAGCCCATAGTTAGACACGTTAAAGAAGTGCACGTTGGAAAATTTAACAGGCATCGAAAAACACTGTAGGGTAAAGCTTCAACAAGTAATATCACAATATGACTAAGACATATAAATATAGTATAATATTAATATTGGATATGTCTAACTTGAAATTCTCAGTAGCACAACGCTGACTGAATTTATGGCTGGCGTACAATAATAAGCTCGCCGCCTACTGCTCGACGTACTCCACGATGGGAAAAATAAATGGGGAATCGTGAGTGTATTATACTCTTGTCTTCGCTTTCGGGGTAATTACTTAATGACATTAAGCATTATGTACACCCTTGTATCCCTTAGTATAAAATGTTAGAAAAAGAATAAATAAATAAATAAATAAATAATACAGGCGTGATGTGACTATTTATAATTTCACGAATCACCACCATCATCATCATAATCCTCCTCCTCCTCCTCCTCCTCCTCATCATCATCCTCATCAGCCTATTCCCAGCCGCTGAACGTGGGGCTCTCCAGTGGCACGCTGAGAGCCCCTCGTCAGCCACATCGCTCCCGCCGCCACACCTGCACGTGCGCGGCGTCGGCCAGACGCGCCGCGGCCGTGGCGCCGGCCTGCGACGCCTGCGCCAGCTGCGACATGGCCGCCGCCTGCTCGCCCATCACCGCCACCTGCCAGCGGCGCCGAATGTCACCACACATAGGTTATATATTGGTGCTTCACTATCCAAATCGATTAACAACATTTACCAAACCTTAGTACCGTTATGTCAATTTCATACCGATTGTACATATTATACCGATTGTACATGTTATAACTCTAATGTTAAAAGTGAATATATTAGCTTAAATAGTGTTTTTATAATATGTTTGTGATTAAGTTAACCTGCAATGTAGTATTGAGAATATTGTTGATTTTGATTATAACTCATTGTTAATTCCTAACCATCTGGATGAATAAATATTGTTAATTATGAATTATTTCTTATATTCCGTGCTATTACTTACACAAACTTAAGAATAATACATATGTGGTTATACAAGCATGAAAAAACTAACACGCGCGGCTTGTGTCTCGACCGATCAAAAACAACTTGTGATACATAACGTGTCTCATTTAGACTTTGCTATTATCCGAAATTATTTGAAACTTTTATATCGGAATCGGTTAAGGTTACGGATATATTTTTAAATCGGATATCCAATAGTTTCGGTTGCGGTTACGGAGCTCCTTAACATCCCTGGTTGTAAGCGTGGCTGCCAATCGAGAGATACTGGGTCCAAATCCCGGATCTGATACTATTGGATTTTTCCAACTTATGTCATTTAGATGAAATTTTTAGAAAAAGGTTGGAACACTGGATTCGTGCCCGATGCATGGCAATAAGCTCATCACATATTCCATTACTGGACGTAAACGTAACTAGTGAAACGAAGATATTGTACTAAACCCCTCTGCCCACCTCTTGGAGGATTACAGAAGTGATATTACGTTATTAATATATCATGTCGTCAGGTCCCTCACAAGGTATGCATAGAACAGCGAGTGCCAACTAAACATCCTCATAGACATCCATCTCTTTCCTTCTACATCCGTCTCTCTCTTTCCGGCCGGTTTCCTCTACTGTTGACATGCACAACCTACCAACTTCTCCATGATTGCCATCTGCCTCTCGTCCACGTCGGATGCCGGTTCCTCCAGCGCGACTGTCGGTTCAGTATCGACATGGTTCTGCTCCATGCTATCCTCGTTGTAGAATGGCTCCTCCATAAAATGAGATTCCACCTTCACTATGTTACTGCTCTCTGTTAACATTAAACTATTGATTAAAGTACTGATATGAAAAATATTCATATCACACCTTATTAAACAATTAGAAACTTTTTCTAAATAAAAATGAAAATATAGTCACAATGTGAGAATAAGAAGGCTTGATAGTAAATTAATAAAAATGGCTAGTGTGTCTAATAAATTTATATTAATCAATGACAAAAAAAATGCTAAAAAAAGTAAAGTGTAAAAATAAATCTAGAATGTTCTTACTGTTCTTATCATTAGCTAGAAAGAGATCCCATATTTTCTTCTCAATACTTGAGCACAAGATGTTGCTGTCGCCACCGCAGGACTGGACTTTCGATCTCACCGTTGATTTTTTATCCGCCCAGTACTAAAACAAGAAATTGTTAAAGCATGAATAAGTCCAAGCATGAGAGATTGTGATACATGTTTCTGATGCAGGACTCGTATCCATAACTCTATGGGTTGTTACAGATAGATCAGCTTCGAGTTAGACTATTGTTGCATTTCAAATTAAACTTCAGTACATTACAATAAAGTCCTGTTTAGATTTTGCTCTTCGAGCTGGTTTATTTGAAAGGACCTTATTTTATAGATGTCTTTTATTTTCATGAGACAGTATAACCATACACTTTGTATACTTATGGTTTCTTTCCCTGAAAATTAATATTCACCTTTATCCAAGATTTCATTGGCCTGGTAGGCCCCGTTATATTGTTTACTATCCTGGTCAGCTTCAACCAGAGTTTCTTGCTCTCGTCTCTCCCTTCCAAACCTCTCAGCTGTCCAAGAGCCAGCACTGGATGTTTTTCCATAAAGTCCACTATTGCGATGACTTGCTCTAAGCTTGGACGAGGCTAAAAGTGAATATTATCACAGATATATTTTTTTACATATTTATAACATTACATATGCTCTATGCCGACAACATAAGTGGCCTGATATGATGATGATAATAATAATCATATTTACTGAACACTGTTTGATACAACTTGTGTAAGTACTTTATAACTAAGAGTGCTTCATCATGGACTCTCACCACAAGATAAGATCAAAGTCAAACACAAGAAAAAAACATTTACAGAAAATGGCAACATATTCAGCTATTCTCAGGTGTAACTTCAGCTCTGTTGCTGATGCCTTTTGGCTAAGAAATTTGAACCTCTTTTGCTGGTAGTTAGTGATATGTGCATATAAACAAATATGTAAGAAAAACATTCAACTTTTCCATGCTCTCAAGACATTAATATTTACAGTTTATTCACCTAGAATATAATTCAAATATCTAGTGATCTACATTTAAATTTAACTTGACCATTCTGTTGGGGGTTGTGGTTCCGATTCCCACCCAGAATAAATATTTGTGGGGCAACAGAATTATTTGTTGTGTATATATTGATATGTAAAACGTAACAACCTGCCTGTAATACCCCAAGAGCTAAACTAAGGAATGCAGTACACTCTCACGTTTCATCAGTTATTTTTATATCCCAATTTGGAATAGGTGAGTCTATTGCCATACACCGGGCATATATCCAGATTCCGATCCTCTACTATAAAATCGGAATTAGAAAAATCCAATTATGCCCGACCCGGGATTTGAACCGAGAACCTCAGAATCGGCAGTCGTACATACAACCACTCGACTAACGAGGCAGTCAATATTGTTTATTTTATTATTTTTAATTAACATAATTTCGTGATATATAACCCTTCATAATATATATTAATGATAATGTAAATCCTGAAGAGTAACTAGAATCTTCAACAACATTAGCGTTTTCTACTTTATTGCGCGATAGTTACTAGGTTTTAATTTAATAAAAATAAGACTTGAATAAATAAATTTGTAAAAATAAACTTCCTTACAATGTTTTATACCTAAATAAATAATACTACCTCACAGTTCTCACTCTTACTTGTCTCACAAACATTCGAGTTTACAGATTTATCATTCGAGAATCTGAAATGAGAAAATGTCGAATTTATCTGGTAAAAATGTCACCTTACCGCTATAGAACGATCGGTCATTTTGATAATCACAAAATTAACCTTCGGCGATATTGTGGTTTCATTAAATCATTTTGGTCATATTGTACCTACAATTATTTCCACACATATTAACAAAATATTTACACTAGCATCTAATACATTAATTTTATAGTAAGAGAAATTCATTCGATAACAAAGACGCGATAACCATTGGTTGGGGAACATTACCATAGATAAAATTAATATAATAGATTAAATTTAGTCGCAAAACCAACCAAAGCCAAGGTACTTATATATATTCATGAGTATTATTTTATTTCTACAAGTATTACGTTAATATGTTGTGAATGAATGAAAAATGGATCGAACAAACTATTTAAAAATACATGTGCGACGCACTACAATAAACACGTATTTCAATTACCTACCCAATTCCTCTCAGGAATCCTTATTTACATAACACAAATACAGCCTGTTTATTGTTTTATTTTATGATGTATTTTCAGTGTTGATATTTTTGTAGTTACTTCGCATTATTGTTATATAGATAAATATCATGTCATTTATGTTTGTAATGTATATCCGAATATGCGTACGAATTATAGACAACTGTTTCAATCTAAAGTAAATTATACTATTGAAAATTAAAACGTTTGAAAATCTATATTAAGGCCTCTTTAATTAGTTTTATTTATTAATAACCTACATTTATTATAAATATTACTGGTGGTCGAGTTGTGATAATCGTTGTCACATGGAGGCGTGTGATTTACAATAAAAACATCTGTCATTGAGACAACGCAAACGCAGAGTTGTTCTGAGACAGAAAGTATTTTGTAAAAAATAACAACTTGATCAAGCAAGCATTCTTCAGAATTAAGTTTAAACCATTTTTTCTGTATCATATAAGAAATTGTAATGTTATATGTTTTTTTCTAAATTGAAACCGGTTTGTATTGATATAGTCGTAATGGATACACTTCAAGATAATATTAAAAACAGTACATTGGCTGCAAGGAGATACAATCAAATGTGACGCACATCAAAGATAATGCCGACAAGATGAAGATTGTATCGTTGTTATTTATCATTACATCTACCGTCGTGCACCAGGTGACCGCACAAAATGAGAACTGCACGAAAGCCAGTAACCGGTGCGGAAATAAACTCAACTTGCGCAAACTGTCGGATTCTCTGGCGAATAAATTCAACGAAATTGTTGTCGATGAGCTAGGCAGTGAGTACACTACACATTTCGAAGTTCGAACAGCGTACAAAGTGAGCAGATATTCTAGTTCCGACGACAACCTCTTAACGACTATAGTGGACAAGTTGAATTTCAAGCTGTCATCAGCTATCAACATCCTACGAGAAATGAACACTACCATGAACAACAGGAATACTCCGTCCTATACCCATCCTTGTCCTTTTAACTCTATTCGCAAGACTGTAATCTTAAGGAGTCCTAACATATATGATAATTTATCATCAATGCAATCAAAGTCAAATATGTTAGATCGCTTCAAAGATTTGAAAGTCAAGAGGCAGTATTATCTGTCCCACATGGACTATGCCACAGATAAAGATTGCACAGCAATGCCTCAATCTAATTTGAGGTACTTATATCATAAAATAATTCACCCAGATCCCAAACTGATTGTTATCATCATTGACAATAGTATAAAGGAAGGTTCTTTACAGCATGTGATTAGTGTCGTTAAAGAGTTAGCAAACACATTGCAGAGTACAGATATGGTAGCATTAAAAATAACAAACATGACAGACTTTGTAAAGTTTGAAGATATATGTCAAATTGATGGTGTGTCTAACTTGGGAAATGCTACAGATAACAATAAAATGCTACTAAGAGAATACCTGGCATCTTTGGAGGCAACTACAAAAATTAATTTATCCCCCGCCACGATAAACAGGGAGCTTAGAAGCCTGCTTCAAGAGAGAAATGTACCGAAAAAAGAATTATTCATATTTTTCACAGACACAAAGGTACTGAAGAATGATACGTGGCTAAGAATATTTCCGCACTCTCCAAACCCTGGACACTTTGTGAAGTTTTCAATTGGAATGATAAATGATAGTCAAGTTGATAGAAACAGTTCATTGGGAATTTTGAGCTTTGATAAGTGGCATAATCATTCGAATGAGCACTCTATGGTGAAACTTCATTTAAATGATAGTGGTGTGGTTGGACAAGTAGCATCAGCATTTATCTCTTTACTACCAAGTAAAACTGATACAAATATAAAGATTGTGAGCCCAATATGGGAGGCAACCGAACGTGACTTCATGGTTCCCCTGGTTTATCCAACTTCAAACGGCATATTGGGTTTGGATTTGTACTGGTCAGATCTTGCAGAAGATATCATTTATTTCAAAAGCACAAGTCATCAGAAGCGAGCGTTTGTCATGGATTTCTCTGGTAAGATTCTCATGCACACCTACTTTCCGAGGCCTGAGTTAGCAACAGAGAAAATTAAATTTACTGACATTGAGCTGATTGAAACTTTCAGCTTCATAAAAACTGTCAAGGAGAACATGTTGTTAAAAGATACAGGTAATCTTACCATGTATGATACTAATTCTACTAAGTCTATTATATATTCCTGGAAATGGGTTCAAAACTTGTATGTTGTTTGTATTGTGTCCGAATTGGTAGATAAAAGTATATTTAATAAAACTAATATATTCTTTACAAGAAGCAGCAAGGAGATATTGTTTCATAGACTTGATTTGTTTCCACCTAAAACTGGGAAAATATGTAGACATTTTAAACAGGTAGCTACGATTGACCAAGGCACTGTGTACTTAAGTCCGTCAAGTTTCCAGTCACCGTTTACATATTTATACGATATGGGTGATGGACAAGAGGCCATCACTTACATGCAGAATTATTTAGCTTATTTAAGGAGTGTTGCTCATGGTCTTCTTTCTAATCCTGGTTTAAAAAATGAAATTCAACAAGATGTTGGATTCCTCAACTCTATATTGTCATTTTACAAAAGACAACATTTGCATGGTGCATACTCAAAATATATAGTTCGAAGATATGCAGTCACTGAGAGTGGAGTACTTGTTATGTTTCCTGGGACAGTATTGGAGTATGATTATGAGCCCGTAAAAAGACCATGGTATACATATGCTCTGGAGAATCCTGATAAAATCATTCTAACACCACCCAATTTAGATGTTGGTGGTGCAGGCTATGTTGTTTCCATTTCCTATGCAGTCAAGAGTCCTTTTTACCCTACCATGGTTGTAGCAATGGACATTACTATGGGATTCTTATATAAATTACTTATTGATAGTATGCCTCTATGTGCAATGTCATATGTTAAATGTTTCATTATGAATAATCGTGGTTATTTGGTTTCCCATCCTGGATTGATGGATCCAAATGGTTCTGGACCAATTGAGCAGCAGCATATTACACATAAAGAATCAATGATTGCAATTGATATGTTGAACCACAAGGGCTTTGTTACTAAACGACTTTGTAGTAATGTTTTTGATAAGACTATTCAAAGATTTTATGAATTTAATATGTCTTTACCAAATGTACTTTCTAATGTGGTGTCTGGTGATCATTGTGTTCATTACTATATTGCAGTTATCCCTGGAACAAATGCTTTCATTGGGCTTGTGAATGCATCTTGCAGTGTTGATGCTTTTTGCCCATGCAGCATGGTAGATCGTCTCTGTCTAAACTGCAATCGTATGGAACAAACGGAATGTGAGTGTCCATGTGAGTGTAGCTCTGAAATGTATGAATGCCGTAATTCGAATGTAACCAGAATGAACCAGGATATTCCCTTATGTGGCATGCTGCCAGAAAACAACAATCATAAGTCTCATTATTTTTTAAATTTCGCCGAGACTTTACGATCATGCTTTGATTTTCAATGTGAATCTTATGTCACTCATTCCTCATGTTTAGGGATTTTGGGTTGCGAATGGTGCCAAATTGATGAAGATGGGCGTACGCCATTATCTTCCTCTTTTTGTACCTCACAGTCCACATGTTTCAATGGTGTCTTAGGTGCTGTGACGCCGTATGGTGAGGGCACTTTCGGTCGGGTAAATAGAGATGCTTTAGTAAGCTACTCAGCAATCGGACCAATTGCTGGTTGTATAGTCACTGTTAGCTTGGTTGTGGCTGTTGCAATATATTGTTACAAGCAAAATAGTACCTCTGCTAGTTGCCATAACTTATATGTTGATGGTCCAGCGGAGACGTGGCACGACGCAGACGTCCAAATGAGCCACCTGCCATCCGACGACATGCATGACCAGTCGGGTCAAGATAAATTGTTACCCGCAATGGAAATAGAAGCACCTATTTCGCCTTATCGTGTTGTAACAGGTTATAGGAGGCCCCACACTGCCAATGGTTCCGATCAGGGTTATTCAACGATGACCCCCCACGAGGATTCAGAGGCTACAGGCTTCTCAGTGAACGATCCTATTGTGTTATCTGACGATACGAAATCTGATATCAGTTGTCCCCTGCCGCCTAAAGTTAAACCAAGATTAAAAGCGGCAGATTTAAACATAACTGTATTGCCATGCGGAAAAAACAGCATCATAGCCCCTGTAACAGTTCACAGACATATGGAAGCGTCATAACGACGCTTCACCTAGTCTACCTCATACCCATATTGTGTAAATAGTAATAAATTGAGCTGTTAATTCGAATCATTGTGATATGTTTTACGTAATATAGCATACAACAAATTTCAAAAACATTTTTGTTGTTTTAACCTTTGGTGCTTTGTTATTTTGTATACTTATACATAGTTTCATTATTATATTATGACCATGTATTTTTGTAAGAGAATCGTAAAAACACTGCGTCACAGCTGTTTTAATAACCACCTATTAGGTTTTAAGGGTAAGGATTTTGTGTAAGCCTAATGCAAAATCACTAACTGTATCAGATGGGCGTGCGCAAAACGAACTTTTACGTTGGCTGATTTTTTTTTATTACAAAAAAAATATTATTATTAAAATTGTATACGATATAGTGCCGTATTTGTATCAAGTCTTTTAACAGTTTTAACATTGTAAAATGATAACCCTAAAATAAATTAGGGACGCGAGGGCCCTAAATTCGAGGGAATTCATACCACAAAGGCAACATTTTTCATTTTACCTATTAATATTATAATTTTAAATCGGTCTTAAAAATTTTAATTAACTTGCTTAAATTAGATATCAGACAGTCTATGCATAGTATAAAATAATAATAATGTACACCAGTAGGGTTTTCCAGTTTAAAAATGAACGCCCCTCCACGAAAATTTATTTTTTAAGTGTAAACTAATTAAAAGGATTAGTTGTGTCAACTAATTATAGAATTAGTTCATCAATTCACTTACTGTGGCAATGACCGCACGTTTTGTATGAAACGACACCGCTCTGTGGCACGGTCGTGTCTATTATTAGTTTTTCGACAGGTCTGATCATCAAAACAAATTGATTGTTTATAATCGTTTACCAATGACAAATTTGCGTGTCATCTAAATATGTAATTTGCATAAGTTTGAAAACTCACTAGAGGGACGTTCTGTTTTATAATAAATGATCTATACCTACCTATATTTACTGATTAACATTTGACTAAACATTAAAACGTTACTATATTGTGTATTCCTATATAATTGTTCCTGCTTTAACAATGTCCGTAATATGTCTACTGTATAAACTTAAGCTGTACAAAATACTTATGCTTTTTTACCTCAGTATTTACATGATAATGGAAATCCTATACAATCTGTAATCGATTACATGTCATTCAGTGTACTTACTATGTCTATTTATATATGTATATACATTTTGAACTTATTAGTACCTAAGTACTGTTATTATTAAGTATTACTGAGGCACATTTAATTTAACAAATCTTATTGTTACACTACAGGTATTCTGTATTCATATTTTGAGTTTTAGTATTTTTATGCTCAAATTTCACAAATTAAATAGAAAAAGGAGATACACATTTAGAATTCTTCAGAATTCACCATGTTCAGGATTCATATCAGCTATTTAAAATTAACTAAACGGCAGCTATTCGATCTCTAACCCGTAGACTTAGATTGATTATGAAAACAAATCATGAGAAAAATATTTTGAAATTAACGTAACAGAAATGGGCAAGATGTTATTAGTGTTTAATAATAATACAACAGATGATCAAATTACTTGTTACTGTATTTGCCAATTCTTTCACTATCATTGTTTAACCAAAAATGAGTGTCTATTTTTCATATCGATGTGATCAGGGCACATCTCTACGTTTATAACAACAGTTTTTAATATTCCTTTTCATTGAACCATCAAGAGCAAATTTTAAATATAATTCTCCGTTTAATCTGAAGATGTTTTTTATATTTTCTTACCTTATAAGACTATTTTAATTATAGTTTTGATAAAATGTGCCAGTGCCTCCTGTTTTAAGCCATACGTAAACATATTTTAAGACTGAATTTAATGTTGCATTTACTTGATGTAATAAATAATTTTTATACAATTGTTGTTTTATTTCAGTCTTTGAATAAAATATTTAATACACCAAGGAACCAAATAAACGTGTGTTAAATGAATACTATAAATTATTCGATTCGTTTCTGATGGCACGACGGGCGTATCAATATCTTTTACTTGGTACTGGTGACACGATAGGCGTGTCATTTTTAAATCGATTGTAACACCCTTAAATTAAGTTTAGGAAGGGTATACCTAGAACATAACTATCATGATTTTCCACGTAGATTTAGCTTGTTGTGTAAGCCTCTGGAGATTTTGTG
>DWEJ01000333.1:0-17701 GCA_018245835.1 Mysoria sejanus stolli | reverse complement strand
CCTCGTTGCTCGTGTTGGTTTCAAGTGCGACTGCCGATCGGGAGGTCCCGGGTTCGATTCCCGGGTCGAACACTACAAGAGTTTTTCAAGTTTAGAAATTTTCTAGAAAATCTAAATTAAAATTCTAGTAGTGGTTCGGAGTCTGGATATGTGCCCGATGCATGACCATAGTCTCAACACCTATTCCATAGTGGGACGTAAACGTAACCGGTGAAACGTGGGAATGTTCTGCATTCCTCTGCCTACCTGTTCAGGGATTACAGGCGTGAAGTTACGTTTACGTTTTTTATCAATATGTATAATAGAGGGTAAAAAATGTCAGTTTATAATTATAAGTAGATATACTAGATACTCATGAGCCATTATCTGAAATATGCAAATACTGATAGGTACTTGCCAATAACGTTTACTATTAATGTATACTTGTATTTATTAACATGTTTTTTAATACGTTTTCTGTTAACTTTAGCACATCCTATCGCCGAAAATGATGAATTAAAACATCAGATACAGTTTTTGTTTTGACAATCACAAAAAAAACCACGTACGCAAATAATACAACACAAAAAGTTATATGCTTAAGGAGGTAAAATATCATAAGGAGTTAAAATCTCATATGTTGAAGTACAAAAGATTATATCCATGTACAAGTATCGCGCCAAATGGATTAGATAACCAGCTGCCGATGAAAATTTAGTTATGTTGCATTTTTCCATACCTGTTTGACTGGTTATAACACTAGTTATTAGGTATGTGAAAAACACAAAAATATTTGTCAGTGGATCTGAAAGAATTCAAAGCAGGTCCGATTATGTACCGAATATATTATATTCGATATTTAGACATACGCTATTGAATGCATCGTACTTGTAATATTTTTGTTTTTAATTATTTTGTTACTTTTACGATACATTATTTATATGTAATGACTCCTTCGTCTGACTGTATTAACGTCAATTAAGAGAGAAGATATCCTCCCAAGATAGTCAAGATATCCTGGGTTCCACTGTTAGGTCGGGCAAAGAAGACAGGTATTGTTGAAATTTAGAATTTGAAATTAACAGTACTAGCATGAAGTCTGGATTTGAATCCAATGTTTATCGATAGGCTCAGCCCCTATTACAGGGGACTTATAACGTAACTGGTGAATAATAGGACTACTCCACACCTCTATTAATGCTTTTGGGTAAATGGAAGCGTGTTCTTATGTTATTTGTATGTAATCGTGATAATGCGGCGATAAAACGCAACAGGAGAAAGGTGTTCGAATGGTGCAAGAATGAAATATTTTAGAGGCTTTTCACGCAAGGTCGTTTTCGATAAAAGAAACCTGTTTTAATTTAAATAATACTTACATGTCCCCTACTCAAATTATGACACGTGCTTTATATTGCGCTCTGTATAAATACGAAGACCACGCTTCAACATCAATCAGTTGTAGTTTAACATTCGGTTATTAAACAACATCATAAAATCATTAAAATGATTTCAAAGGTACAGTACTTGGATTTAACATAGATTAGTATAGTAATTATCATACGCAATGTTACTGAACTTTTTTATTTTGGACATTTTTTTATATACGTATGGACATACGAATTGCTATAATTCTCCTAGTGGTTGGAGTTCCAAAATTGTTTAAATAATTAATTTTTGAAATTAGGTTTTTAAACTAATAAATCAAAAGTCTTCTAAAGAGAGTGCTTACAAAACTTGTGGTCGTTGAATAGAAAATATTTGCTACGACCACATACTGCATTACCAACTCATTCCAATAAAAAAGATAACTCATTCTTATTCTGTTATCCAAGAGTGAGGTGTCACTTAAAGATCATTACATAATGTTTTGCCAAAAATATATAAAGGTAATTCACAAAAAATAAAATAAAAAATATCTAAATAATATTTGGAAATGTGTTTGTGCATGATTTTGTACATATGAAGTTTCCATTGTTCTATTGTTTTTTCTTACATCGGTTTTCTTCGAGCCTACTTTGGGATAACGTGGACTTGTGTGTTGATGTCTATACACAATAATATTTTGCACAATATATCTTATAATAATAATTTGCTTAATACTATACTATACTAATATAACTACCTCCATTAATTCCAAAAGTCTTCCGTTTAATTATCAATTCAATATAATATTTCTGTGATCAATTATAAACAGGCATTTCAATCAATTACAGATCGTCATTGCCACCGCCATCCTAGCGGTTGCTGTCGCGCAGCACGGCTATGAGCACGGCCACGCCGTCTCCTCACAGAACGTGGTGCTGCACCAGACACACGGACACGTGCAACATGCTCCCCTGATCGCTCATCATGCTTACCAGCCCGCGTTGGTGCTCCAACACCACCAGCCCGCGGTGGTGCTCCAACACCACCAGCCCGCGGTGGTGCTACAACACCACCAGCCCACTCACTACGTCTCCCATGGACACGAGGACGATCACCATGTAAGCAAAACTCAAGATTTAGAATATTTAAGACAATGGTCTTGAGATGTTGCATATTGGGAAAATGTTCTCAATGTTTAGTTATTTTGTTAAACGTAACATCACGCCTGTAATCTCCGAAGAGGTAGGCAGAGGAATGCAGAACATTCACACGTTTCACCGGTTACGTTTAAGTCCCACTATGGAATAGGTGGTGAGCCTATTGCCATAATCGGATAATAAGCGTGTGTAAATAATTAAATAACATAATATGTAAGGAAATAGTGATAAAAAAAATATATTTTTTATAGAACTTATGTTTTTATATAGCAGGCTTGTATGATACAGCTCGTAACATTGATAGTTCGTAATATGTTCACTAAATGTACAGTAAGCTCGTAAGTACCATTACTGTGATTCAATATCACCGGGCCCAGTACCGAAATACTGGAAAAATATCTTTACCCTGCCTAGCCTGCTTCAATTTACTGTTGAACCAGTAATTATAAATCCAAATACTGATCGTGAATTTGCATGTTCATTTGCATTTGCGTAAATAGGGCAATTTTTTTTTATCCTGCTTCGTCTCGATATACAGCCAGCTGATCCAAAGTAAGCGTCAACAGAGCTTGTGTTATGGTAACCAGACGGCTGATATATGAAATATATTCTTACAAAGACACTGTACATTCAGACAAAACACAAGTACTTATGCTCATAACACAATTACTTGTTCTGTATAGGAATCGAACCCACGACCCTCAGCGCAACAGTCACGTTCAAGGACATCAGCATCAACTGACCATCAATTTGTCCCATGTCCCATTTGTTACAATACGGGTATGTACTAAGAATTGTCTACATTTAGTTCGGTTTCTTGGTACCAAACTCTTTCCATACGCTTCGCACTATTTAGGACCCAGATATGTATAGACTACCTTTAATTGGTGACAATTAAACTGATCCTAGACCTTCAGAATCCAGCTGGGTCCAGCTGTATTCTTTAGATCAGGTCTTCTGATAGAAGAGCTACCTATTCCCGATTCTCTAATATATTTTCCAAAGTCATGACTATTAATACACATTGCTTTAATACTTTCGACTTCAAGCGCTGGAATATGTCGGCACAAGACACTGCAATTTCTGAACGCTGCTGTATACGTTCATATTTCAACCGAATGGGAATTTTAAAAATAATGTTAGTTCATTAATAACAATTAACACGTTAATTATGTTACACCTTCGCGCACATTTGCGTTTTCCACCCGGAGCGCGGTCGCGGAATTTATGTGGAAAAATTGTGAAAAGACCCGAGGAGCCTCCCTGTCGGCGAACGGTAATTAATTTGCTTTTTATGGTGTATGGCGAGAGTGGCGAACTAGCAGGCAGCAGACGCAAGTAGGCGATGTCGCCTATGGCTGGAAATTACTGAAGTAATAGAAGTACTAATGTCAGTTATCTACGACAGTTGTATTCATTGTTAATGAAAGTGCTAGGAGTAACAGAAATAAGACTGATAATTAGTATCCCTTTTATTTAAACATGGTCAGCGTCGCGTAGCTACCGTCGACGATTGACATGGTGGCCTTTAAATCTCGTGTATAGACAGTATGGAAAGCGGTAATCAAAGACAAATCGAAATTGACGGAAATGTTTAGGCCACTTTTGTACTAGATCAAGGTTGGATCAAAGTTCGGTAGATCTTTCTTCGGGAGAGATCTGAATATTATCTTCCCTACATAGTGTTACGAGGTTTGCGATTGTTATCGGATAGAGGAAAATACATGATGATCACGTGGCTAGATCTGACACTTTTAAGGACAACCAAAGGCAGAGTTGCAGGAAAAATTGAATGCATGAATGAAAACAGCCTGTGAATGCCGCATCACAGCTTTTAAAGATAAGGATCATCATTATTTCTGGATCATCATTATTTCTGACAACTTAACGTTACCTGTTTAAACCAGTAGAGTAACTCTAGCGTATTAACTTAAGCTTGAGTATGGATTGAAAAACAACAAGAACTGTATTATGTATTCGCCCTTCGAAGCGGAAGATGTCTTCGACACAGACGAGGGTTAACTGCATACAAGTATAAACAGGACGATATTGAAGATTTATTACATTAACTTAGATCTATATAACAGATTGCGAGGAACAATTTGAGACTCTGTTACGAAGTATGTACACATACGAGTATATATCATATAAACTAAATTTAAACTTGAACGTAACATATAATTATTACATTTGTTCAGATAATTAACACAAATTGGTTTCAGGTTTTCCATATTTATTTTATAGTGAAAGGAACAGTTACAATTCATATTCCATACATAGCGTTCGCCATAATGTTTTACAGCCGTAGATTAAACAGACAGTGTTGCCAATATAAATGTACACATACTAACAACATCATTACGTTGGATTCCTTACAGGATAAGCAAAGACTGTGGATATCCTAATATTTCATTCTTTCAGACCTGACATGTTTGAAACACAAAAAGGAATCGACGCTGGGTTTTTCTTTTTGTTTCAGTGGGGAGAGAGGCAAGTTAGGGTGAAAGACACGTTACCTCTAAATTGTAATAGTTAGAACTCGCTGGATTATATTCGTCACCTTATGGTCTCATTAATAAATAAGGCCCCCACAGTATTTCTCGTGGATTGATCACAGTTAGGTACCGAAGCACAATATAATAAAGCTTAATCACTTTAGTCACAAAATTAATTAATATGTAACTTTCAAGTTTATTTTTGGAAATAAAAAAAAAAATTGTGAATAATTCCATTATCCAATAATGTCTCTGTCAAAACAGTTTAACCTTAACAGTGTCCTAATAAACATTTAACAAAATAAACATTAATTTGCTCAGTATAGCGCGGCAATACTTAAAGACATTTTTCTTAAATGAAAAAACTACTTGGAATGTTAAAAATACCCGCAATTTAACCGCCAAAACACAAATCAACGTCACCCTATGGGAATGATTCTGAAGTGCATCCATTCTCTTAAGTATAAGTGGAGCGGATACATTTCGGTTACTCAAGTAATTGTCAGGTGATATATTTACGGTGTTCGGTTCGAGCTCGCGCCGCGCCGCGTTCGATCCCCGGGCCGAGTGATTTATGCGGCCGTGGGTGGGTCAGGGGACTTTTTAGGTAAATGCCAGCGTGAAATTGTCCGTGGGTTCTGAATTATAACAGGTAGTGGTGTCTACCCTTGGAATTGTGTTACCCGGCCACATACAAGAACACCTTCCTGAGACAAATATTTAACCTTTGCCTTAACAAGTTATGTTTCTGACACTCTCTATAAAGATCATCCTTATTGGGTATTTATTGATTATTAATTTAATCCATTGATAACAATGAACATGATGATGATCGTCATCATCAATTGATTGTTTAGCATTCAGTAATTGTAAAAAATAAAAGTATTATACAATACTTATAAAAACGCTTCCATATTGTATGTCATTAATTATTACTTACCAGAATTTTATACTTATAAGCTGAACCACTAAATATTGCAATGCAATACGGGGTGTTTTCTTTTTGAGACCATTCTATTTGTCATCAGTCAGGAAAACGTTTTAATGGCGTCAAATTTCTTAGACAATATGATTTCACAGAAGATTTCCCCGCGATTTGCATATATTATGATATATGATCAAATCCCTGTTTACATCCGTACTTTACTGGCGCGGGTTTCCAACGGCTCGATAGAATTTGTCCTCGGGTTTAGCAAGAACATTTGTAGTTTTATCCTGATAAATTAGACTATGCCCTTTCAACTATTATTTACCTAAAGAAAATGTAGAAAAAGGTTTTCGGTGACACATGCGGTCACGGTACTGATTAGCCGAACCGGAAGTCCAAAGTTGTATTCACGGCGGGAAAAATATTTGAATGATGAATGGTTACACTTATTTTCGATTTGCAAACTTGACATGTGTCGATTGAATCTACAAGACATGAAAACCTAGCAATAAGTGTATGATAAGTAACAAGGTAAGGTGAGGCGTTATTAATAGTAGATACTTGAGTAGATCGTGAAGATTAAAAATGTACTACTATTATATTACAAATATATAAGATCTTAAATGACAAAGGAAAATATGAAAATAGTCATTAATATAGAAGTAACACGACGAGTCTGTAAGGACCGAGATATTTGGCTTCTTGTGTTCTCTGTCTACCACATAACTGATCTGGTGTAGCGATATATTAATAACAATAATAAACCTCTGAAGAATGATCACATGACACACACATATATGTGAAAGTATTTATGCACGATCTTTCACCAGAAAAGTAATATAGATTGAAATCGAGCAATATATTAAAATAAAGAAATCATTAAGAGTAGTTGGAGATAGAACCGGAGAGCTAATATCGGAGCCATGCGTCATGGCGGAGCGTCGGCCGCGGCGCCTCCCGCTCTTCTTCACTCGAATAAGAAAATGAAAATGGAACAGAAGATTTAGGGCTCGATCGTTTAACTGAAACCAATTTCGAAAATCTTGATTTAAGACGTTATGAACATTACAATGAATATAGTATTCAATTGAATATAGATGGAAGATGTTATTTAGTATCACTGCTTCATTCGCCCTGTTGGTTGTAAACGCGATTACCGAACGTAAGGACCCTGGGATCAAATCCTGGGACGGGCAAAATTGGATTTTTCTAACTTAGTTTTTGTAATAGTGTCACTGAGTTTGAATTATGCCCGGTGGATGGCAATAGACTCGCCACCTATTCTATAGTGGGACTTAAACGTGACTGGCGAAACCTGAAAGTGTACTACACACCTGTATCTACGTGTTTACGGATTACAGGCATTTTGTTACATGTTTTATGTAATTATTTAAAGAAAGCCCGTTTTCGTTTATATTTTTTATATTTAAATGTAAATTAAAATTTTAAAAATCAAATTTAATAGGTGATGAAAAAATCAAGTAAAGTAACATAACGTCAGATTATGGTAGTCATTAACGGCAAGATTCTAGAACTAGTCGATATACGTATTTAAATTTATTTGTTACTTCGTTTCAATTACTAACTTACGATGGGAAAGCAAAGTTTCGGATAGCGGTGATATGTCTGCAAAAGGATGAAATATTAATGAAAAATAAAGATTTTTATTTTCTCAATAATCATTTTTACTTTGTTTTGTTTAAATTTTTAAATTTATTAATTTAATGTAATAATTTTGTACTTTTTGTTATTTGTATTCTAATGTGCATTTTTGTAATTTTTGTTACCGCTGCCGAACTACACGAGGAAAGTGGCCCTCACTGAAAACCAGTGGTCGTGGGCCGTGCGCAACTGCCACGGCCAGACTTTGACTTTGAAGAAAATGTGGGCCCTTTCCATTGTGATACTAACCAGTTTGCTGTTTTTTTTTCTTTTCTTCTTTGCAATAATTATAAGTCACTGTATGCTGTATTACAATGGAATAAAGATTTTTCTATTCTATTCTATTCTATCATTATTGCATTATATTATAACAAGCAAAAGAAATCTGACTCTTTTTGCGCTTACCTCAAAAGAAAGATAACATATTGGCAGTTCCACGAATGCAACTTTTTAACGGTACCAATTACCATTCAATAGTCATATGAATTCGATTGAGCCTTTTGATATATAAGAAAAAAATCAAATTATTTGCATCAGAGCTGTTACAGGGTAGTAAACTTTATTTATACTCCTTGGAAACAAGATATATCTTCTCACTATTTCTTGCAACGGAATGAAAGACGTTTTCTTCTAATGTCAACGGGTGGATCCCAATGATATATAGCGTTAATATTACATTTGCTTCTAGCCTAAATGTGCTCTTAAAAATATAATATCTACCCAGTTACTTACTTTACCAAGTTCTCTTAGGAGTGTAAAGTCTGCTAACCCACACTTGGTTAGCGTTATACATTATGTTCAGTGTTCTCATTAGGCGAGGAAACATATATTGTATAGAGGAATGATAACATGTTTGAATATGATCATAATCTTTATATATTTACAATTATTTTTTAACCGTGCTAGCTATGTGGCAATAGGTTCGCCCCCTATTTCATGGCATTTGTAACATAACTGAAGAAATCTGGAAGTATTATATTCATCTGCCTACATCTTCAAGGAACTAAAGGTATGATATTATGCTTATATATTTTTTAATACTGAAACACTTCTAAACTGTATATATAGTACTTAACAATCCCGTTCAGCGAACTCACGGCGACCTTAGCGAGTTGACACAATGTAAAATTTCTTGATTAGATTTAGCCTCAATAGACATCTTAGCGTGATCTTAGGCTAGCTATAATAGAATTTTCCTGTACAATAAAAACGTTATTGTAGTTTAAGCTGAACTTAACTTTCAATTTCATAATACAAAAGCTTAAAGCCTTCTTTATTTCTGTTTATCATTTTCTGCGAACCTCGAAACAGGTTTGTGTCTAATCCTATTTTGCAGCAAAAGTACAATATATTTACATAATCTTTAAAAGACTGCCAAATAATTGCGTTAGTAAAAAGCATTATTATCAGTGATCTTGATTCTCATTCCGCGCTGGGAATATCTGCGCCATAGGTACCAGGCGCAAGAACTGGATAGTCCTATATAAAGACCATCATTTATTACATATATCAGCGCAGGTCCTAAATGGATTCATGTGGTCACCAAACATAGTATAGGGATCTTACATCTGAACAATGGTTCATATAGGATTTCGTTCTATTGTTAAAATTCGAAATCGTATCGGACAAATTTAGTTACCACTAAAATGTTTTCTCATTGATACGAGTTCCTTCCCGTAACAAAAGCCGTACATTTTCTTTAATCACGCGTGTATTGCAATAACTTTTCTGTCGGTACTTGGACGGTACCGAGGCGGGAAGCGGTTGAACTGATCGCGTGTTAAACTATAGTCCGTTAACATCGTGCCAAGTTGCATTGGTAACTTACTTTTTGCGGTTGGAATTTAAAGAGTTTAATATAACGTAACTTCAGGACTGTAATCTCTGAAGAGGTAGGCAGAGGAATGTGGAACACTTCCACATTTCACCAGTTATGTTTACGTCATACTATGGAACAGGTGATGAGCCTATGGCCATGCATCGGGCAAATATCCAGACTCCGAACTACTACTAGAAAATCTAAATTAGAAAATTTTGTAGTGTTCGATCCGGGAATCGAATCCGGGACATCCCGATTGGCAGTCGCATTTGTTACCAACATGACCAACGAGGTAGTCAAGTGTTTAATATACCTAAGTTTCATTAAAGACGGACTGTATTTATTAAACCTTGTACTATATGCAAATATACTACCTTATTGGTCTATTAATAAGAGCGTGACTGCTAATCGAAAGGTTTAAATCCGGGATCGGATACTATTAGATTTTTGTAACCAGAAATTTCTAGTAGTAGTTTCGAAGTTTGGCTTTGTGCCTGGTGTATGGCCTATACACCTCATCACCTATACAATGATGTATGAAGGAGGATATAAATGAAACAGGTGAAACGTAGGAGTGTTCTACGCTCCTTTGCGTATCTCCTGGAGAATTACAGGGTTACATTTATTCAAGAAGAAAATTCAGCCTTCTTGGGTTTTAATATCGAAATTTCCAAAATAACTTTTTCCCGTGAAATTAGGACTATTTACTATTTTCTCATTGACTAAAATCTACCGAGGGGCAGGAAAATGTATATTTCAGACAGTTTTTGTAAAAGATAAACTTTGTACAGTAAATTTCTGACAGTATGGGAGCTATTATAAACGGTAGAGTATTCTGTAATAGAGACCTCAATTAAATAAGGATCACGTCAGGCGACGCGGCAGCCGGTTTTGAAATAACTGCCAAAAATATCTCCATGTGAGCCGACTCCAGCTCGATCAGCTCAACTAAAGCGGGAATATAATAATAATTAAATGTCTGTTATAACTCGCTTAGAATCGGCCTACATTTCCTTGGTATTTTAAATATAGTTATTGGTATAATCGAAATATAGAAATTTGATAACCTGAATTTTATATCTTATAATACCCTATTTTTAATACCTATGAAATGTGAATAGCACTAACTTCTCCAAATCTACCCATTTTGTGATACGATTACTGTATTACCAAAATAATATCGCTGTTTACAATAAGCTTAAGATTTATCTATTTTTCTTTCTATTATAAAGGTACACATTACAGCACTTTTAAAACCAAGAGGAACAAAGGAACGGTAACTTGATTCCTTATTCCGTCGTCAGAATACTTTTATTCGCCAGCGGTAAATGTTCAGATTGCATTTCTACATGTTCTCTAAACGTTAGCAAGATCTTATCTTCTCGTTTTCTCTGGTTAAATTCGTTTTAAAATTTGCTTTCTTCCTGCTGAACAAACTTATATTTATTATTCCTCGACTATGTGAGCAATTAAAATTTTTAAGTTAGGGAAAATTCTTTGTTCATACTCAATTAGATTGGATAAGTTATATTTACAGCAAGAACGTATTACTTAGCTGCTATTTGATTTTTTAGACTATAAGAAAGACCGAAATAATTATAAGTTTATCACGTAGATTATCAGTTAATCTGCTCCTGTTTTAACGTAAAACAACTTAACAAGCGCAAGTGTGTATCATAATTTTGCTCAAATATATAAGCAGGTGTTGGTATTTTAAGTCCAGTCTTAATTTCTTCTCCAAATTGTGGTTACATTAATTATTGTCTAAACAAAAAAATATCTTTGTTTTCTAATAGTATTTGTAATGCTTACTTCCAGTTCTTTGTCTTTCTGTTCTATTTTCATCTCAAAGAAAATATTGCGGTTTCTAAGGACGTTTATTCCATCTGCACAAGCTGTAACGCAGTTGTTGATACGACTGCATCTCTCCACAAATGTGCTGTGAACGTTAGAAACAGATGCCTTTGATAGCATTTCCTTGGATTAGAACTTGGTTTTACTATTATTTCGGTTATTTTGAATTAAAATTTTTAAGTATTTGCAATTTGTCAGGACTTACTTTAAATACAAATCTTTTGGAAAATATAGTGATAACTACAAGCAAATTTGGACAAAATTTCTTCCGGGGAGATCTATAACCAGCAGTGGACTAACACAGGCTGATGATGATGATGATGAGTTGACACTACTCCGATAGATTATACTGTCTCCCATAGATTCATTTTATATTAAAAGACAAACAATATGAAATTCCAACGTAGGAAATACATGGGAGAATAAATTAGTCCCCCATAAAACGAAGAAACCGCATGCCCTTGAGCGATAATAGCATTTGATGGAGTGTTAACCTTTCGCATTAACAGTAATTGCATATTGTCATGGTATTGCATGAAATGAAATGGAAACAGGTAATTTGAATTTAAATTGCAGTGAAATGCAATGAAAAGTTCCGTTGCATGAAATTTAAATAACTATGCATACCGTAGAACAGAAAATCTAATTCCTTTTGAAGGTAAAATATGGATAACTTGCTTATGTTAGAAATTGCGAGTATTTACAGTCCATAGTCTGAGGACGACAATGTACGTTACCAATGAAGTTAATAAAAATGGATTATCCTGGTACCACGTACCTTATACTCAAACATTAGATGCCCGCATCCTCGCACGTCGTCAGCGGTGACAGCGTGATTCTTTCACGTACGAAGCAAAACCCTTTGAAATATTTGATAATATCTCTCTTGATACTGTTGAAAATCTCACGTTCAAAAATATTACACCATTTCTGAAATGGAAAGATTCTGATTATGTCGTTGTGAAAAATTCTGGCACCATTAACGTTTCAAGATTGGTAAATATAAAAATGAATATTTTAGTTCCTACCACAATCAGCATTCCTAGTCCACCTCTGGCCATTCTCTTATTGGTATTTATACTGGTACTTTGTATTCAGCTCGCGTTCATTTTGATTTCGTGATGCCAAGACCATGCTTCCGCATTATCCGGGTTAACATACAATCCCCAGTAATAACAATGATTATTTGTATCATTATTAAGATTCAGAATTGCGCAGTAAGGTGCAATTATCGTTACCCATGCATACAGAGCCTAACATTTGAACCCTAATAGCGTTCATTCCGTTGCAATACAATTTGATGTACCAAACTTTTATTTACTAGCCTTTGTTTAGCTTTGAGCCTTTGAGTCTTTATAAAAAATGATGAAATTTTTTCTTGATATCTATTGTGGCTTTTAAGAGCTAAACATGAGTGCCTCGTCTCCCGACAGAAAGTACCGTAGGTATTGCGAAAACATCTGCAATCCTCAATCCTCATCCCCAGAATGGATTTTATGGGCAATAAAATCACCACCCAAGGAGAACCTCAGGGACCTCAGAGACCTGATATGTTTTAAATAAAAAGTAACAAATGCAGTATAGATTACCTTTTTTATCATAAAAAGACATGTTCCTTATCATCTTTAATGATAATCATCATCATATATCATCTACAATTCATATCGTAATTTCGTTATCGTAATTGATCTGTCACTAACTCCTTCTCTGGTTCACAGGAAATGTTCATCATTTTGTGATCATGTACATCATCAGCTCAACCTTTGTCATCACCCGTCCAATAACGGACCCCGTTTCGTGTTTCGGATATAATTCGTACTATACTTCTCAATATTATAAGTGCATGTTTTACGTGAACACACAAACAATAATAAAACCAATTTGTTAGTAGCTCCATTAAAAAGAAAATTGTTCCATATATCACGCTCCCACGCGAGTGTGTTACATCTATAGCGTAATAACAATAATTAATTATTGCAAATGAGACTAAATATTGCTGTTCACATTATGTTCAAAAGAGGTATCAGATGGCGGATGGTACCAAGAACAGAAGTAGGCCGTCATGTTTCCTTTTCACATAGACACAGGCAAAATTTATTAACACAGCTTAAATTGTAATGACGATGAGGACAGATAGATACGAAAACAAAAATGTCAAAAATGAATGAATTAACTAGTAAGACTCTGCCTGCCTTTTTATAGATTATGGGCTTAAAGTAAAAAAAAAGTAGTTATTTTGCAAGTCTGTAAATCAATAAATATTTAATTTAGTTCTCTTTTTTTTAAATCTAGATAAAACCGATTATCACATTACATGGTTTAAGTTTTAACTTTGCATCCTTACTAGATTCTGACTACTAGTAGTTATTAAAAATGTAATTTAAAATTATATATGTAAATTTTTAGATCTATTCACCTCGAGAACTTGCCGGTGCGCAATCTAGCCTATACATTTATATATTGTTAACGTTATTTTCAAATTTATTCAAAGATATACATAATATCTAGGATACGCAATAATAATTTAATATATGATGAAAAGAAAAAAACACCTTAATTAAAACTATTTGGACAAATTATAAAAAACCAAAGTCGTGTGAGGTCTGCCAAACCACACTTGATCTTAACTTTTGTTTCTGAGTGGGGACTTGTGTTGACGAAACTTCGAGAAAATGAACAGCCTATGTTGCACAAGCTTTATGGCACTCTGCTATAACATCATGATAAAAGATGTATTTGATGTTCTTATATATACCTATGTACATACATAATAAGCATGGTGATTTTAATTATATTTACTTATTAAAAAAAAAGTATTTCATTCGTTCGTCAATTAAACTATGCCTGCAAAAAAATTTAATCACTTTGCCATTAAAGAAATTTTTTTTCAATTAACATCAAATTACTCCAACTTGTCAATCTTCGGCAACAAATCGTTACTTCTTAATTATATCAGAAACTGTTGTGCGGAGGTCGAAAAGTTTGGTAATTAGCAGATAATTAAGCGTGACGAACAAAAAACGAAAGTTTTATTATTGAACATTACTCTTCACAGACGTTATGATTTTGCAAAAAGGATCTTTTTCACATTCAAGAATCTAAAATGAAATTATTATCGATAACAATCTATTTCAATACCAAAACATATCTGAATGTCATTGGTATACCTGATAGAGAAACATTAAATATTCAGGTAGTTCTAGATATTAAAAGAACTATTAATTAAAATTCCTTTAAAATGCTACAGAAAACAAATATTTCGGTATATATTTTTAATGTTGTAGGCCCAAGTCCACTATTGGTAGCAGTACATTCACGTCATCATGTTGTGATCCATTCCTAAGTCCCTGATAACCAAAGTTTTTAACCAGTGCGTATAACTTATGGAAAATTATTAATGGATACTGCAAGGTCACGTTTTGGAACCTATCTTTTTCTACTTTTAAAGACGTTTTATTATCAACAGGTACTATTAAACAAATTAAGCATATAATATTACGGTTTGAGCAATCATTTCAAAGCTGAGCCGGGCTTTGAATAATTAACTATCTGTTAATTATATTGGAATGATTGCTTGGCATGTTCAATATCGGTTGAATTTCTATATAATCGTACAGTTGGCAGCAAACGTCATTTCAATATACCACAAACGCTTTGATCTTGTCGCCTTCGACCACATAACGGGGGCATGGGTTTGAGGTATTCACGAATCATAGCACTGGCGAACGTTCGGGAATTTTGATAGAATTATAATACCGTTATTTCTTTGTCATTCAACAAAAAAAATTGAGTGACAACTTCGGATTCCTGTTCAACGATGATAATGTATTTGCATTGAAGATGATAAGTCAAATTTTAACGCGCTCTTATTACCTGTTTTAATTTGCTACTAGAAAACCTAAAAAACTAAATTACAAAAATTTCGTAGTATGCGACTCGGGAATCAAACCCGGGACCTCCCGATCGGCAGTCGCACTTACAACCAACACAACCAACGAGTACCTTTTGAGTAACAGGTTTACGGTGCTTATGAATAATAAGTAACGGTGGTTATTTAGCTACACTGACAAAAATCTCATTATATTTCAACGTAAGTTACGTTTAAAAAGCTAAGATAATCCGAATATAAAGCTGGAACAAGATTCTCTGCAAGGTTACTCTACTACATAAAGTTTGCTAAAGTTACTACTTTGCTCAAAAATTATAATGCTAAGTATAGAACAAAGAGAAAAACTAAAAAGAATCTCTAAAAGAGCTATCAGCCCTAAACAAAAGTTTTGCCTGCTCACTAAATTCCGTATTCTTTGACGTCGCAAATCGCGTAACAATATTACCTTACGGTGCACCGTATATTTATTACATTGTAGAACTTCGCATAAAGAAAAAGTTTCTAACATGAACCAACCGGTTGAGGCGAAAATGCCTACTTCGTTATGTAAGATTTTAGTATGTACGAGTATAATATCCAGACTTTATTGGGCGTTTATAATATTCCTACAAACAACGAAACAACAAGATCGTTTGTAGCAGTTAAGAAAAAGACCTCCGAGATTTAAGTGAAAATTTGGGCCGTAGGCGCTTTTATACAGAAATATGTTTTTCATATTCAGAACACTGGTCTAAAATACAGCGAAGTCTAATAATTGGTTCTCTCTTCGAGCAATCGATGATGCTTTCCTGTAGTGAATGAATTACTACAAAAGCATACTGTTCTCTTGTATTGTGATTCTGAACTACTTAAATTGTTAATTCTGATATATTCGAAGCTTGATTAATTAACACATTAATTTAATTCATGATCACATTTTACTTGAGATTTTAATGAAATTTTAATTCCATCAATTATTTCTTTATGATACCCGTAATAATACAATGAACACCGATAATAATAATTTCAAATCTTTTTCAACAATGTAAGTGAACTGATTTAAATCTTTTCAATTTGATGATAAAACGACTTCTAACCTGAAACATAAGGATAGTAGAGATACTTGTCAGAGAAAAACATTATAACACCGAAAGCACTTATAGTAGACAAAAAAACATTAAAACAAGGCTTAAGAACTTTTATATTTAATTCAAATATATTTGCTACTGTCTATAATTTCAAATCAATAAGATTTTTGTTTAATAAAATATATTAAACATACACGCTTTCCTAGATCTCATCTCAATATTAGAAGATGCAGATATAACAGTCAATATAAACATTATTATGAGTTTCCCTAACTTCTGTTTGTCTTTATTTTATTATTGCCTTAATTTTACATTTTTCTTTATTTTATAATTTTTATTATTAGCTAAGTATTGACCACTGGAAATTACCCTTCGTTAAGATCGACTTCATATGCCTGCTTATTGATGTAAATAATTGTATCAGCTTATTAATGAAAAACATTTAGTATAATACACTATCGCTTTATAAACGTACCCAAAATGTAAATATTCTAAGCAGGAAGCGTAGGAGTTACATTGTTCTCCGAGCTCAACCAGGTGAAACCTTAAAAGCACGCAAGTGAGAAATTCTCTCAACGATAACCCAGCTCATCCTGAATTCCATTATTCATAAATACAGTTTAAACAAAGTTTGGTATAATTATTTTTTAGATACGGACTACATATACACTTTATTTGGAATTTTAGATAATATAGTCATGGTTATAATTACACTATCAGATAAGGCTCTTTAGGGTGTAGGCAGCGAGCACCGAACGCCAAACATCTCTATCCTCATATTCCGACGATTTCAGAGAATTTAAACTTACCCCCTTCCAGGTACTGGCCTATTTATTAAAGACATGTGATTCTTGATATATTCCATAAAATTAGTAAAGGACAATCGGTGAATCGTGGGAGTGTTCTGCATTCCTCTGCCTACCTCTTCGGAAATTTCAGGCGTGAAGTTACGTTTTTAGTAAAGGACAATACAATTATTATTTACTGCACACCAAGAACAGTATAACTGAAACAATACATAGAAGAGATGAAGGTATATACACAAAAGGTGGTCTTATCGCTAACACAAGATCTCTGCCAGACATCATTTGGGTAGAGATCTATAATAGCTACTAGCAAATACGGTTGGAGGTTGAACGGCACTGAGAAACAAATGAATATGCAATTAACGAGTAATTAAACCTTATACTATAACTGCCACGTTGGTCCAGTGAATGCAAGCACCGATGGAGACATCTTGGTTAAATCCCGAGTCAGGTACAATTCTATTTTTCTAGGCCCTTTACCATAATGGAACGTAGATGTAACTGGTGAAACGTGGGGGTACATTTCACACGTCTGCCCCCCGATTTGGAGACTACAGGCGTGATGTAACGTTCACTGACCTACATAGCCATTTGAATTTACGACCGGCAAATAGGCTGCCCATTCACACGCCACCACGAAACCACAAAATAACTTGACAGGATTCTGACAAACCTCATTA
>DWEJ01000332.1:0-17716 GCA_018245835.1 Mysoria sejanus stolli | reverse complement strand
GGGGGGAGAGGGCCAGTAATGCCAACTTAAGGGTAAAAAAGACTAGTGCTTGACTCAAGATGGATGCCGGATATTGAAGAAAAATAATAGGTAAGTTTTATTTGATGAAAAACTCTCTATTATTCTTGTGTATCGGATGTTAAGGACAGAAGTTACCAGATTTAAAATTTTCAAACCGCATTTGTATGACTTGTAAAAATATTATATTAATTTGAGAAATAAACAGTCGAGAACATTTACCGAAATGATATTGCCATTACAAATACATTTATATTTTAGAATAATGTATTAATACTTTTCAAACTGGTATCTAGCATTGAGGAAGTCGTTTACCATTTACAATTGACAGGATAGAAGAAAGGCGATCCAGAATCTTCCACGTAAACGTATTGCCGGTAGAAATAGTTATAAAAAAGTATAGCCAAAAATAAATTTAAATATACGAGGAAATTAGTAAACGTCACAAAGCGATTTTTAAATTGTTGGCTGCCTATATCATGACTGACTTTCCTTCAATTTTACCGTAACTCAAAAATAGGTATGTTTGAAAAAATGCAAACCGTAAATCAAGAATTAGAAGCAGGAATATCGTAATAGGTTTTTTTATCCATGATATGTATTATAAAAAATATTTAGTATCAATATTGAACGCGATAATATAGTTTTAATATTGACCAAATAAATACACACATATAAACGTACAAGTGTAATTGGCCGATTCCCCAACAACGCGCGATTCATATATGTAATTCTTATAAAATGTAAGAATGTATTAACGCACGAGTAGATGAGATAAGCCTTACAGATATCAATTCAGAAGCAAATAACTCCGACGCAATAACATAGCCCGTATCACATAAATATCAGCAAATGGACATGAAAATAAACTAATGGTCGTGCGGGTGGGCTCAAGGAGCGAGCGAAGGACGGTCGCCTATTGACAACTTCATTAGGAATACAATGAGAGGGAAAAAGTCCAGAGTCGAGCTCCCGCGAACAGTAACTGCCATACGAATTCCCAAGGAGCAATAAATAAATTAAAAAGCAATGACTATGTATTAGTTAATAGTGTGGCTCATAACATAATGACAAAGCAGATACAATGCGAATGTTGATGGACGCTGGTGCTGAGGTAGGCTAAGGATCAGTCGTCGTGACCCGATATGTCAAATACTGACTGATGGTGAAGCCAGACGTCGCGGAAACCGACGCAGATGCGAGAGAAAAGTAATCAACGTTGAAGAAGCAGGTCAGGTCCGTAAGGTATTTGGCATGATGATGTAATAATAAAAGTTCATGGAACAGATTCCTTCGTTTTACCATGGTCAAGTCGTACAATAGTAATGTTATATCATTGCTTGTTACACTAGCAACGATCGATTTGTCGAAACTACAAAGCAGAAGTCAATTAACTATCAGAATATACCATCAAAGTATAGAAAAAAATTAACAACATTTTTCAGACCAATCTTTACCCATCACCATACTCACAGTACTCACAGTACAGTACATCATACTCACAGTATATTCAGACCAAATCATACTTGTAGTAACAAATAGCATATAGCTAAAGTACAAAACGCATGGATATACGATTAATGAGAATAGAAATAGTATTAAACTGTAAGATCTTGAGGTTGGAAAAAAAAACATATTAAGTATTATATAGTAAAAATATATTAAGTATTATTAACATAAAAACGTATTATTAAAATAACGTGCCCTGATTTTATCTTTATTAGGTATTTTTTGTCCGCGCTTGCTCTTTTTTCACTTATAATGCGAGAAGTCAATGGCTACTTCGGGTCGACGGAGATCTAAATGTCGACTTTATAGGCTTTTATAAATGCCAACTTTTCACTTTCAATCTACGATCTTACCCTACATTGGATCCATTGACCGTGCCTGGCAATAATTCATAATAGATGTTTACTGAAATCTTGTTTAATACATGACTGACTCTGAAGAAAACACGGCTTCAATCAATTGTTAAAATGGAAAAGAAGCTCGTTTTTTCTCTGAACAAAAATAAAAACCGTGTTATTAGACCTTGTACAATTGCCCTTCAAATAGACAATGTGCTCATTTCCATAAAATAAACACTACTCCAGGTTCCGAGCCACCACTAGGTAAATTTAAAATAGAAAAACCTAATAATAACACAAAAACACAAAATCGATCCGAAGACATCTTGCTCGGCAGTCGCGATTAACCTACGAGACGATCAAGGTACTTCAAGATTCCATAAAACCAGGAGACGGACTACGGTATCCAGTCGCTGGCTGGTAACCGACATAAAACAAGTTAGCCAGTGGTGGGCGGGCCTGAGTTCTCATTCACCAGGACCGAGAACTTAATGAATGAAATAACCAGACGAGACTGTAGTGTACTGCATTTACATTTTATGACCGAAATATTTTACCTCGCCTCAACTTCATTTATAGTATTCCATTGACCCCCACACGTATTATTTAATCTTTATAACATAGCCTATGCATTTAAATTCGTAGGTATGTCAGTAAGTCGGAACGCGACGTAAGGACTGAGCTTATTGTCCAACGTTTGGACAGCACAGCTGTAAATATCGAAGGATACTTAAATATGTCCTGAATACGCGAATTTTATAACAATACGTATGAAACAAGTTAGATAAGTCTGACTGCTTTGTTGGTCGTGTTGGTTGTAAGCGCGACTACCGATTGAGATTGGGTTCAGATCTCGGGACACACGCTAATGGATTGTTCTAACTTAGGTTTTCTAATATTGGCTCCAAATTTGATTATATGCCCGGTATATGACACCGGGACTTAAACGAAATTAGTGAAACGTGGGAGTGTACCACATTGGGCTTACAGGTATAATGTTGCATTAATTTAAAAAATATTTGCAAATTCCCTTGATTTCACAATTTATGTGAATTAATCATCATGATAACTGGATTAAAAGTGAAAAAAAATCCGAATAAAAAATGAAAAAAAGCCGTTTACAGAGCATGGTGTGGAACCAATTAACATGTATCCGGTCCTTAAGCAGGACGTCCATAACTAAACATTACCAGAACAATTGCCACAATTGAAATATACTGTAATTACCACCATAAATCAACCCACTTCAAATGTAATTACGAAGAATTGGATTAGAAACAATTAACAATTCTTTAAATAATACGCGAGCGGGCAAAATTCATAGCCATGTGATTTCTATAAAATGATATGTTATGTTACCTTATGGTTTTCAAATGATATTACTCCCTTACTTAAAAGTTGTTTAAAAAAAACGTAAAATATTTAGAACATTATCTACCATTATGGATGAGTTGTTGTGTAACAACAGGTGGTTCTGAAAGGTATTTATAACGTATTGGCGCGTGGTCCAAGCGTGGGCAACATTCCGCCCACGTCTCAGTATCAAACGACACGCCGTGCTTTTGCATTTATTAGCATTTTAATATTAGAGGTTGTTACATGGACATTAAAGTGTGACCTCTTTAGAGAACACAAATTTTCATTCTGAATAGATTGAAACAATTTTTTTTCATATTTGATGAGATGTGCTTTGTACGTGTATTAAAAATCTAAAATTGAAACACTAATTGGTTATTAAAATTATATTTCTGTTTTACTAATGGGTTTTGACATAGAGGTATAACTGTAAAGTAATTTAATGAAATATATTGAAAATATTTTGGATCCGGCAAACGTGGCGTAGGACGCTATCCAACTAGGTGGTATGAAGAGGTTTGGTGCATGGCGATGAATCTAATTACATCGTTCCTTCAAGCATTCGATTGTCAAATCTGGGCAAATGGCCAGCGTATCCATACGTACTATATTTTATTATACTACTTTATAAAAATTACAAATTCATAATAATTAATGAACTAGAACAGTTTAATAAATAATTTATGTAAATGACTAATATACTAAAACTAGAAGTAAATGTACGTGCAAGAATAGTTGGAGAATAGATATTACCTGAAGCATAATATGAGCGTAATATGTTTGTCATTTCATATAAATTTTATAAGTTAAACAGATACTAGATATACGACAGAAGCAAATGTAACAAGAGGTCAAATAGTTCATGTGCGCTAGAATGTAAGATATAAAAACGTATATTAAATAACGTGTAATAACAGTAATTAAAGCACTTCGTAATGATCATTTGATGTCTATCAATTAACGCGAGCCTGATTCGTTCAGTAGTAACACTCGTATATCGCTCGTCCTCAGCCTTCATTGGTTCAATTCGAACAGCGCCAATTGATATACTGCTGGAACAACTTTTATAGCGTACAAACAAACTGCGCTGCAAGCCGATAATGGAATCGCTTAATTATTCTGTTTGTTCAATTACTGGACGCATTGCTGTCAAAAACCTTGTACCGCCAGTATATGTTGCAGTCGTATTTATTAATACACGTAAATGTTCTTGGATAAATATTCATGTTTTGTAAATATTTTTATCTATGGCTCTCTTGGCCTATGAGATAATCTGGTCTGATGATATAATAATAAAGTTATCAAAGGTTACTAGGAAAGCTGTTAAGTAAATTGAGAGATATTTTTAACAAAAAGTTTTTAAACCATCTTTTGAGATATTTACGTCAGTGCAGGTCGTGCAAAGAAATTCTTTAGCAATTGTAGTATGATACACCAAGCTCGATGTTCGATAGGTATGATTTCATGATGTTTATGCAACTTTCTACGAATAACTTAACAGAAATCGTTCATGACGACGAAGAAACTACCTCTAGCAGTATGAAAAACATAATTATCATATGCTTGAAATACAAATGTATTCAGAAGTGTTTTTGCTATAAAGTTGGGATTATGTTATCAAAGTGCTTCTTAATATTATTTATACTCGTGCAACTTTGCCGTTACCTGTCCCGTTGAGACGAGACTTAGCCGTTAATTTATACAGGAGCTAACTTTTATTTTTAGAAAACGTACCGTGGAATGGACTTTTGATGTTTCCATTGCTCAGCCATTATTAAAAAAAGACATTCTGTCAATAAGTGTTTTAAACTTCGAATTTGAAGAAACAAATGCGAGTATTTAAAGAGTTATTAATAGTATATTTTGAAATAATTTATTAATATTATCTAAGAAACAACACCTTATAAGGATACGCTTATATTAACATTATGAACCGAAGAAATTTGCTTTTCAATAATATAATTCAAAAATATTTTGCTTGACAACAAGACAGACAGATAGCAAGGACTGCGTAGATATAAATGGCCGTTCGGTTCTAGTGACATTAATAGAAATATCAAATCAATTTTCACACCTGAAACAACCATCGGCGATCATCAATTTTGCCTAACAAACCCGGGAACTACTAATGAAGTCAGCCATCACTCAAGGCTGGCTTCTTGTATGACCCGCGCGCGACCTCGCCGTAGGGCCGCCACCCACTCAAAGTCAACGAATTCCGTTTGTTAGGAAATGCCTACATATTAACATTTCGGCTGAACAAACGTTGGAGGGCGTCGCTCTGTTAACAAGCAATGAACAGATCGACACTTGCCAGACTCGCGTTCAGTTTTTTCTCGGTTCAGTGTTTATAAGACGTTGTTTCAAATCGTCATCAACACTGGCTTCACCTTTATATCGCAATCTATACTAGAGCTTTTAAACCGTTTTAGTCTTGCTATTAATATATCATCGCACCAGATCTCTTAGGGGTCCGGCAGCAAGCACCAAGTGCAATAATTTTACAGACATATTTACGTGCCTTTTGAGCATAACACCTCTACAACTGCTACCATTACTTCAGGCATGTAATCCTAACATCACAATGGTTGTTCATCATTCACATAAAATGTTTCTCTTCGACTCAATCAATCAGCCACCTGTATGTTAAGTAACTGTTATTTAGTGAGTGTATACAGCTTACATGTGTAATGAATTGAAATTTAAAACTTGAAATTTAAAACAATGTTTTGCTGTGTTGATATCTTTATATTTATTTTATATGGAGAAACGTGGTATTTGTACACACGTGTACTTTACTCAGCTGCTTACCTCTTCAGGGATTACGGTCGTGTTACATATTTACCTTTTCTATGTTTATAATTCTTTAATATGACGTAACGCTTAAAGGTAAGTGGTGCGTATACTGGGCATGCGTATACAATATGGGCGTATACAGAATTCCTCTGCCTACCTCCTCGGGGAGTACAGGCGTGAATTTACATAATAACTATCTACCGAAGAGATATTTAATTAATTTCGTCACGTCTCAAGAAAGTCGATGTTTGCATATGAATTACCAATCTCATTTATTTTCATTAAAAAGTGTATGTACCGTACACAGGAACAAACAAGCAGCTTCCATTACCGGCCGTATCCGAGTAGTCCACATAATTAGAAGTTGCGTTAAACTGTGCTCACTTTCACATCACATAATGATGCTGTCTCCATTTTACTCATAACAACACGCCCGTATTTTCCGAAAAGGTACGTTTAGAAGAGTAGAACATTTTCACGTTTAAACATTAACATACTTTGAACTCGCTTTGGGATCAGATAGCTATGTGTGCAGATGTCCGAAATATTTTAAACAATGTTATATGACGCTAGCTTAAATAAATATAATGTCACGGAATACGGGAAATGTCACGTTGATTTAAGCGAGCAATCCTTTTCACCAATTATCTCCGTGTAGTTTGCAACAAACATTAATCTGATTTCTGAGATATCACGACGACGCCGGCCCGCGGAGCTGCGACGGCCACGGTACTTCTACATCTGAGGGAAACGACTTTTCATTTGTCTCACTCGTTAGTTTATCGCAGCAGTTGATTTATTTTACTCATAATTAATTGCATGTGTTATGTGACAAAACATACAACAAGAATGTTGATGGTTGCAGGTACCAAGAGAGATCAAGACTCATCTATTTTGACCAATTTGGTGGTATACTGGCTCATGAAAGTCACAAGTCTTCGAAACTGGCGTGTTTGTGTGAAGAAAGCGATGAACTATGAGGCTCAACAGGTCTGCAAGGATAGATACATTTGGTTTATGTCCTCCGCCTTCGTCGCAAAGGACCTGACGTGATTATATAATATTCTACTGTTATGTAAAGAAACACGTGTTTCTGTAATGGAAGAATTATTTCTTTTCCAATATCATAAAATCGCAAATATAGCTTTATCTACGATATCCTCGCGCCAAGCTTGCACAAAGACGTCAGTGTGCGACGTCCTTCAACACACGCACACACAGATAACAATAGCAACGTTTCGCAGAATTAAACATTACAAGTCGCGCCGCCGGGTCTACTGTATCCACGCGAACTAGACCCGGCTCGTCCTCAGATAAGCGAGTACTATCATGTACTAAGTACCATCTCTCGTTCCTCAAGGCTGACCTCATTGCGGCCGCGTCGTCCACCGCGAACGTGGATACTTGTATTACACGTAAGTATTTTAGAACTTTGTGAATGTGTTTTATTGATATGTAGCTATTTATATTTGTGTCTGTATTGTTCTTTAAATCTTTTCATGTCTTATTTTTCCGATTATAAATGAAAAAATCGATTATTAATATTAAAATCGTTCATGTTGTTCGAATTAGAATGTACTGGGCAATTTTAAATTGAATTCTTGGCATGGGCCTCTTGCGTTCTGAATGGAGATCCGTGACCAGTATTGGCCCAATAAAAAGGCTTGGTTATGATGGTGGCAGCGGGCTGGTCACGACTGTCGCAGGACCGGTAACCGTTGGAGTAGACGTGGTCTAGAGCGGAGATCCCGCCTTGGCAAACGTAGTATAGGGTACGATGTCGTCCGTATAGGTGGAGGGACGATATGTGCAAAGTGGCTGGCAGCAGATGGATGCAGAGCTAAAGATCGAAGTCAGTGGCGCGCTGTTGGAGAGGCTTATGTCCAGCAGTGGACAAAAATAGGCTGGTGATGATGATGATGATGAAATATATTTAGGATATAAGGTGGGATAAACCGCCATACGTTGTAGCAACACGATATTTTTAATGCACTCTCGCTCGATCGTCGGCGAATGTTTGACCAACGAAGCCACTGATACTGTCCATTAAATGCACGTACACGAAAAACCCATTAGGTTTTTAGCATATCTCCAATTTTAATTTAACCAGACGCAGTCAAGATATTCATTTACGTTCGAAACTATTTGTCTTCGAGCGTAATCTTGTACGGAATGTTTTATTACTGTTAGTAAGAGACTTGTTTAACAGTTTATACGATTTATAAAGGAAAAGTTGTTCTAGAATTATTTATTTATAAGCGCGTTGGAAGCAGGCGCTGCGCCCAGACTGTGTGGCGGCTGCGCCCACGCACTCTGCCATATAACAGTACGCTCTGGTCACTATTTCCATTTGAACGTGTGTAACGACTTTATACAGATGTTTATATTTATAATATATTCAATTTTACTATTCACGATATTAAATTAATATTGTTCTGTGATTTTATGGACCAACTCAACTAATGATCTAGTTTATCCTATGATGTTGATTTTAGTTCTCTGTATGTTAAATAAATAAATAAATTCTTATTAACTGTAAAAATACAGAAATTACATTACTGTATATTATATTTCACAAACACTGAACTTCGGCCATTCTTTTGTTTTTATCTTTTTGAACAAAATAGTATTTGTAGTTGAGTAAGTTAGTTTTAGCAACAGTTATTTTATTGCTCAAGCTAGCTACCGTTGTAATTATAACATGCTTACATTCATAGCATTATATAAAGTGAAAGTTTGATTTAAAAAGTGATAAAGAAAAAGTGAAAGTTTTAGTTAAAAGAACAATGATACCTAGCTCAGTTAAAAATCTACTGTAAAATTAGGTACATACCTACATAGTTTGTAAAAATTTGGACAATCGTTGCTAATTTCATAACATTAAAGCTCCTAACAAATACATGTATTTTTATAATTTTGTTGCTTTTGTTAAGCTGGCGGGCTTAGAGCACAAAAAATAAACTGAATTTTAAAATTTAACTAAAAGGCTGCTGACAGGACATAATTATTTATACAAGCCTATATCACACGAGACTATGTAATAACTTAGCTTGTTTTGTTAACATTAATTTGCAAGTATATTATTTTAAACAGAGGTCACTCGGCTATGTGTCTATACTAAATCGTTGCGCAGTTTTACCAACATAATACAGCCAAGGAACATGTTTAACATGTACTTATTACTTGCAGAAGCAGACTAGACACCTTGTTTTGATGACGTCATAGCGACGTACCGATGCTTCGAAGACGAGAGCGTTAGGGGGAGTGAGATGGTGGCAGAACAAGCGCATTCCTCGTAAGTGCTCAGTTTATGTCTGCGTGTTGGATTTGTATAATATTGTAATTTACATGAACGTGTAAAGATCGTAAACGGAGTACAAGTATTGTGAGTGTGTAACAATAAATCGCTACCTTAGTATTTTACACTGTTTTATTGTAATTACACAAATCCTATTTGTGTACGTTTAACGCTGTGTTAAGTTTGAGGTATTTTACATACATTCACGTAGGTCAAAAGTTAACCGTTACCATAAAACACAACATGCACAATTCACTTTAAGAAAGTCGCCGTTTATACACTGCATGCTACCATATGTATTGGGAATTTAAAGGTAGGTAAATCCAATAATACCTTATACAACCTGAGAATCGAACTCAAAACCTTTTGCTCGGCAGTCGCATTTGTAAGCACTGAATCCAAAAGGCAGTCACTAACAACCGTTTCATTCAGCATTATAGCGAGCAACACTCCAATCTTACAAACGCATATAACTTGGTAAATTCACAGCTACACACGCGCCCCTCCCACGCGAGCGATAAGTAAATGACTCGTAAAGAAAACGACAAACTAGCGACAGACCCACGCCCGCTTTCATCTTTCAACGGAAGCAGCAATCTGTGTGATTAGATCATAAGAATCTAAACGTCCGCGGGCCCATACCGTGGGCGTGCCCTTCCCCGTCGCCCACAGCGGCCTTCCGTCTGTAGGGCCGTCGCGGCTATTTAGAATGAAAGAATTATTGTGACACAAATATTTCTTCATCAAAACTAGCGTGCATGGGACAAGGCAGAGGCGAAGACACACGTCATCTGTAACGATGGAGACATTCGCCACTGCACATCCAGAGACTGTGGATACAGTGCATTAACTGATAAATATATCTACTTATAAACCTGCTGTATGCCTTCCACATTCATCTCTTTATATCCGCGCGCCAGTTCCAGCGACTTCAGCGCCCCCATCAGTCAAGGCTACGTAATTTCCTAATCCCCAATATTGGCTTGAAACTTAAAACTTCCGCCATTCTCACACGCCAGCCCTGCGCCTGAAGCAAATTTATGACGGCTCGTACGCACCATAAATTTCCCTCCAAAATGGACGTTTAACGGCGCCCCGATAAATCCCCAGCACGTGCCGCCCCGCGCACTACACTTGTCTGAACTGCATAACTATCAATCACCAGGAACGCTGGCGTGCCCACTACATATGTACATACACTCGTTAAATACATGTTAAACGACATTGACCGTTCACATTTGGATGTGACTAAATAATATTACTTGTATCGTCAGCTTATTATCGAATTCTCTCATTATCAGTTTGTCTCAGTCCGCTATTAGACATACGTTTCTTCAAACAGCGTTTATGCTAAAGTTACCCACGCTGGGCTGTGAACCCTGAGCACAGCTTTTGGCATCGTGTACGTTGTACCTGTTGACGGCCAGGGCAGGCTTTAGCTACGTACAGAAAGTAGGGCGCAACATGCGCAGGTGAGGTTGGCTTGAGCCCTAAAATCTTTCTTGAGGTCCCTCGCATCCCAAATCAAATGTTAATGTTTAAAATTCGACACAGTACTAATTGTTATTACTTTAAAACTTTGTACAATCGTTCCATGCAGATCCATCAGTGTAAGGGTCCATCTTGTATATTCAGGTAACATCTTTCAACAAACATGGTGAATTGAAGCGAGAAAAAATGTTAGACAACAAAAAGAGTATATATTCCTCGTGAGCGGATTCCACTTAGGCAACACACCATAAATATAGAGGCATTTCATAATTATGAAATTTTAATTTTAAACATAATCGTGTTGGCATAAGTGTATAACATTCAATAGACTTCTAAATTACCCGTTTAAAATCGTTTTACTTGAGATTCATAGTCGTGCATATTTATGTCGTGCATTATTCGCACAAATATTACCATGTAAATGAAACATTAGAAAAAAGTTGAAAAATTCAAAACAAATTTCAACAAGGTCTATGTAAAATTAGAAAAAACTTCAAAACAGAACGGAAACCTTTGATCATGTACACAAAAAAGGAAATGATAAATGCTCTATGGACTTATCATTCGTTTTTGTGTACAACGAACGCTTAAAAATAAAAATACAAACGTTCCACTTCTTCAGGAAGCAAAATTTCCTTTACACAAAACGCGAGCGAGCGCTCGAGCGAAGCATCTGCTTTACATAGAATATAAGCGCAAAAATGCGCCACCAGCGTTTTTAAACTGAATGAATAATATATCAAAGTCACTGAATGTCTTCTGTTAAATATTAATTAATGGATGGCGTGAACAAATGTTGTTGCATTGTGCTTTAGCGCTTTGTAAATGGTATTCATTTGTTTACTAACGAATAATGGTGCGCGGTGCGTGGGGTTAAATGAGCGTGGACAGTACGCTGATGACGTAAGAAAATATAAGAACCTCTTCATGAAACAAATATTCTCCTTTTTTGCAAATGGAGTTTAAAAAGATCACTCACTTGACGTGTAAAACATATACGGCACTCATTCCATGTGGTAAGGAACACTGTCGCCAACTTCAACAATGTCTATTTTATATAACTCGAATCAATATGAATATGTATTAACCGAAATTATGGCCAGTGTAGGGTTTGTGGGCAAACAACCGTTAAGAGTAGACCAATGTCCAGCAATGAACAGAGATAGTTATTAAAGATGTCATTGTTATACAAGGAATATGCATAGAAACTCCTAGAAGTTTCGAGTCTCGAACGAAGACGTGCGAATTGTGTCAGATAACTCGAGTTAACAATGACGCTCGTTTCGTGGCTATAATACACCGGATAAATCACGACTGTCCGCGCTCTGGCCGGACGGACGGACGGACGGACCATTCGATCAGACACTCCCGAATACCGACAAGGACATTCATCTACATTCATTGCATAGGGTCACCGCTTCTGTGTTGGTGAGGTCAAGAATCTGTCCTAATAGGCACTGTTAGTCGATAATCAGATAAATATACATTTTGACTTTGACTGCCTGCTTAGACATGTTGGTTGCAAGCGTGACTGCGGTCGAGAGGTCCTGGGTTCAAATCATCCGTTTGGGCACTATTGGACTTTACTGACTTAAATTTTCTAGTAGTGACTCGAAGTCTGGATACGTGCCCGATGTATGTTAACAGGCTCACCACGTATTCCATAGTAGCACGTAAACGTATCTGGTGAAACGTGAGTGTGTACTGCACACCAATGCCTACCTCTTAGAGGATTACAGGCGAAATGTATATTATATGTTTAATATATATTTTTTAATTCTTGCAGAACATCGACAGGAAAAATTCAACTCGTGTCTTCAATTGCCTCAATTTTGATCCTTGTATTCTTCTCTAAATTTTACCTATCGTATAAAGTGACGTCGCTAGAAAGTTACATGACACCTCCTTAAATAACTTACAGGTTTCAAATGATTGCCCTTCAATTCGAAACCATCATCTAGAATTATTGGTTCCGTAGAGTTTTAAGGACGAAGAAGAAAGACAGTTTTATTGTGTGTCTCTCTTAAAGAGCAGCGTTACCGAAAACCTTTCAAGAATGATATTGCAGAGTGTAGCGCCCTTTTCTAGACTGCGTCGAGAACCCTGCGTTGAGAACGACTCGCTGCGTGCCGGTGAGCAAGTGTGACGGTCGAATTGCCGTCGTCCGGCGGCCCACGTGCGTCCACGTGCGCCCACGTGCGCCCACGTGCGCCCCCGCCACCTATGGGACGATATTCAGAACAAATCTCGCTAGATCGACCAGCTTTTCATATACGATTTGCATTTACATCTTATTTAAAATTTTGCTATTTTCAGTCAAGATCTACATATTTACATAGATTCATATTCCTCGTTGTATTTCACATTATAATAGCACTAGTAAGAAATTTGAGCCTTTTGATATAGAGCGATATTAGTTTTTATGCATTTGTCTCAGTCGGTCTGCACTTTAACTGCAGTTTTGTTAACAGCACAAAAACTATATCTAATCTGCAATTAGGCATGTGCAGTCGATGTTTATAGACTTTTACTCCTCTACGTTGATAAAATTAAATCCGTAGAAAAAAATTATAACTATAACCCAAAATTCACCGAAAGATAAAATTTTAGCGCAAGGAGCTGCGAGTTAGTACCTACATCAAACGTTTATTTTTTTATCCTGCGCCTGTATTTTCCAAAGGGCTAGGCAGAAGAGCTCAGTATCCTCCCACGATTCAGCTGTTAACTTCTACGTCGTAACATAAAATACGAGTTGAGCCTATTAAGGAGTCACACTCAAAGCTACGTTAACGTACGTACACGTACACGTACACGTACACGTTAAGCTACGTTACCTAAGCTAAGTTAGAAAAACTCAATAGCATTCGATCCGGGAATCATACCCAGAACCTATCGAAGTGCTTATTGAAACCACTCTTCCAACGACTGTCTCATTTTTATGCAATAAATAAACTAGAAAATCTTTTATCTCTGTCTTCAACGTTTCAACTCGGTAGATATTAATGTCAAATTCATTTGGCTACGAAACAATCATTGCTATTTTAGTCTGATTTGGTGTGGCGTAAACCGATGGAAATAGTGTCATATCATTTTAGTGCAGTGGAAATTTTATCCAAGCGTCATCTTCGTGATATGGACACCCGCACGAGTTATGGCCGCAACCCGCAGATTGTGGCCGCACGACGCGTCGCTAGAAAGTCTACCATCACCCTTCTAACAAACAACCTGTGATCTACCCGACTGTTGACTTATAACTCTGTGCATTGCTGCTCCCCAGCGTTGATAAGATAACCGTATAACCGTGGACCCTTGTTTGCTGAATTGATAGTTTCACTTTGAGGCAGTTATACTAGACCGTCGTTATCATGAAATATATTAATGTTAAGTGTTATGTTATGTTATGTTATGTTATGTTATACAATAATTGTAGGGAAATGAAGTCAATCTGACTAGAAATACATTGGCCATCTCTATAGGTAATTTTGCGGGATATTTCGTAGAAGATCATCGGTATGCTTCCGGTACGTGTTTCCCTCCCAACAGTAACATATGTATTCTTGTAAAAATGCTGAATCTAATGGCCAAACCGTACGAGTCTCATCACAGAGAGAAACCTAACTATGAGGGAATTCTTCGTACCAATGCGTCATAATACAATAAATGTTTTAAATAAAAAAACATTTCTAGCACTATTTCTGCAGTGTCGAGCAGAAATATATTTTGAAAATTGTAAAAACACTCCGAAAAGTATTTTTGCTACTTAAATTTATTTCGCAGAAGCTTTCATATTTTGCTCCTCCAAAACAAGTTTGTAAATGAAAAAAAAACGTATTGGTTTATATATAACTTTGAAAAACAGATACATATGACCCTCCGGGTAAACAAACCTTTCAGTGTCGTCTATTTATCTCTCACCCACTTTGCCTAGTCTTATCTTATTCCAATCTCATTCTGTTCGAAGCAAGTGAGTATGACATTGTCAGCACGCCAAATACTCTGCTAATCTCGCCCGTGAGGCAACATGCTCTGCTATAGCGATTTAATATTCGACGTTATGGAGCCTGGAGCGCATTGGCCATGTCATTAACTCTACCCGCATTCAAACCGACGGAACGGCTGGTTGTTATTATTATTCAAACAGATTGATCTGATGTTAGGACTAGTTGCAGATCTCAATAGGACGAAGGTTCAAAGTACATTTCTATTTTTCAACTGCAATAACGCCTTAAAATTGTGATATTAAAAGTTGATGACCTACAACGCAAAGCATTGCAAATCACTAATATAACTACAGTTACATAATAATGTAATTTTTTATTGATAAAAAGGTCTTTAAAAGGTGATAAAACCTTCTTTACTTACGTAATAAATGTACCTAAAAAGAAAATTTTCAAACGAAAACGAATTGTTCAAGTATCTAACAATTTACGTCTACAACTTACTTTTACTCTGCAGGAGGTAAATTGAAACTGAATAGATACGTATTAACTCCTAACCACATCAACATTATTCACAACATTTTTATCGTTCCATTGTTGTAGAAGGGTCTCCTCTCAAAATGTATCCGAAGTCATTAGGTCTGCTTTTCAAAAATCAGCCTCAGGTTTACAATAAAGATTAAATAAATAAATGTTTTCTGATCCTCAGACATTCGATTAAATAAAACGTTTATAGCAGGCCATTCTCATTTTATTATAACAGCACATTCTAGACGTAGTTTGATATGAAAGTGACGTGAGTCAGACGGCATTCCTGACCTTATTGCATCATTATCCGACGTCTCTTGGATAAGCGTTCAACGCTCCAGCAAAGCATTCTGTCTCCGCGCACATAAGTGCTGGCATGCAATTCATCTGTTCATAGCTACAGATACTAGTGTACGTATACTGCCACAAAGTCGACGAGAATGTTCTTCATTTTTGTTAGGTTATATTTATTATAAAAGTTTTTTAATGTTTATTCTATAATTTTTATTGATTTTTTTGTTTATCATTTAGGAACGTTAGTAATATTTTTTATTATATTTCCTCACACTTCACGAATATCAACGATTTAGATTAATGTATGTAGTTAGTCACTGAACACTGTCTAGAACTACCCAGAACTGCCTGTTAAAACCGAGTACCAGTCCGCAGTTAGCCAGCTCGGTAGACTATAGCTTTAACTGTGTCATTCTGAGAGAACTTCCGTGTTCCAACAGTGACACGACAAAAAGCTTGTTAATAATAATTTGTTAAGAAAGCTATTTGCCATTATATACATATATCTGCACGCTAGGTCCCTCACGAGGAAGGCAGAAACCAGCAAGTGCCAGATATCTCTATAATCGTATATCACCTATGAGTATACTCGCGAACAATCCGCTTCGCATACCTACCACTGTATAAAATAGGATAATTTAAATTCGTTAAGCATCAGAACATAACAACAGGTAACGGAAACGCGACGTGGAGCCGAAATGTCCAATAACATCCGTTTTGAATCTCGCGAGCGAAAACACTACGCGTGTGTGCACGTAAGTACTTCAATATACAAACAAAACTACAAATACTACGTCATATATACACACACATATACAGACAGCAGACACATGCAAAAAGGGATATGATATACGCAATTACGAATCAATTTTCAAACCTCTTATTCTATCTAGATGAAATCGTCTTTATTTCGAAAATTTCTTAACTTTTTTTAATATGCTATAACAATCTGGACCGTTTCGATGAAAATTATTATTAAAACGTCATTACATTATCTAACGTCATGACATGTACATTTATCACAATTCGACCATTTTTGAATAACACGTCGGTGACTATAGTAACCATACACCTCGAACGCCACCTGCTGAGAGAGATCCGTAATTTCGAACTTACAAAATTACTGATTTCTAATTAAAAAACGTTTTCTATCCGGTCAAATTGTAAATCTAAACCATCCTCGAATCCCCTTCAACACACACAAAAAATTTCACTAAATCTGTCCAGTCGTTTAGGAGGAGTTCAGTCACATACACAGGAACACAAGAAATATATATAAAAGATAAGAAATATATATAAAAGATAATCAACGATAAAAAATGGAAAATAAATAATAGTTTAAGAAAACTAAATAAAAACCCGCTTTTCTTGTTCATCGAACTAAAAATTAGAAAATAATTGAATCGCCTCAAAATAAAATTATAATAAAATTTAAGTCTTTAACAGAATAATTCTTTTTTATTTTCTTTTATATTTTCTTAAATATTCAATTATTTTCCACTCTTTTTATTTTAATAATATAATCAAAACTGCTTGAATCAATGTTATATTTATCAACTAAGTCCTAAACCATGGGCTTCGTCTCTTCCCATACAACACCACACACGCACACAAAAGTAACCAAATTTAATACAACAATTGGGCATTTTCCCGACTTAGTAGCTGCTATACCAAGTGATATTACATTTGTTTGCCAAATCATTGCTCTGTGTGTTATATTCCTTACACGACTCACCCTGTTTCCCAATTCACATATTAAAATACTTTTTTTTATCTCTCAGCGAAATTAATTCAATAATGTTTCCTTCGAATTTCTTTTATCAAATAGCTTATTTTTATTTATCTGAATCCTTTATTCCTTTTGCTTATTAATATTGTGACGACCGTAAACCTATAAATTCTTGATGATTCTGTATATTTAAGTTCATGTACCTTTTAAAATTTTCCACAGCAATTTATAAAAGTAACTGATTTATTCTAAGAAACCTTTTTCGCAGCCGACTCGTTTTGCACTATTGTAAATCAAAACTACAACAACATACATATTTAAAATCATACGTATCCAATGTACATATTTGAAATACATAAATTATTGATTGAACCTTTACATGACCTCAACTCATGTAAAGGGCACTATGAATACACAATCA
>DWEJ01000331.1:0-17737 GCA_018245835.1 Mysoria sejanus stolli | reverse complement strand
ATGGAATAGGTGGTGAGCCTATCGCCATCTATAGGGCACATATCCAGACTCCGAACCACTACTAGAATTTAATTTTAATTTTAGATTTTCTAGAATTTTTTCTAGTAATTTTCTAAATCAGAAAATTTCTAAATTAGAAAAATTCTATAATAATTCTATAATAGTACATATAAATGATATTGAAGTGAAAGACTCCAGAGATACATACCTGACCAAGTATTTTATTATTCCACTGCTGGCGACGGATCCTCACAGAATGTGGGGATTTATGACACGGAATGGCAGGTAAGTTAGTGCATATTGGCAGACAGGAGTAATCTACCAAGTAGTCCGACAACTCGTAGTCTTTCTATATGACCTTAAGCTTTCTCATTATCAAAGAAGACCCAACAGTGAGTACTGTATCCAACAGTAAAAGGTCCTCTTCTGAGGACTCACGCTCATAATATATGAAATAATTGACAGTTTGTAGATACGGCTTTTTCCAATCAAGGATATGATTCACATAATATTTTGGAAGATTAAATTTACAGAACATTGTTGTAGAAATTGAAAAAAATTACCGAACAAAAGTTCTTTAAAATACTTATATATGGGAATTTCATCACTTGCTGCACTCATCACCATCACCATCATCTACAATCTTTTGATCGCAGCAATATTGGATGCGGATAGTCTCAGAATGAGAGATGACCGTACTGAAAAGACTACCTAGGTAAAAAAAACGTAAAACGTAACTTTACTCCTGTAATCTCCGAAGAGGTGGGCAGAGGAATGCAGAACACTCCCACGTTACACCAGTTACGTTTACGTCCCAGTATGGAATAGTGGGACGTATTGCCATGTATTGGGCACATATCCAGATTATCCACTATTAGAAAATCTAAATTAGAAAATTTTATAGTATTCGAATTATAGTATTCGAATCGAATCCGGGAACTCCCGACAGGCAGTGGCACTCGCAACCAACACAACATAAGAGGCAGTCAAAAAGTAAAAAAAAACGACTAGGTATTTTTTCGTAACCACCGGATAATATTTAAGCATTGTTCTAACGTGCTTGTGCATGAAGTAAACAAGAGCACATGTACTCGTACGCACCTATGTGAGCAAAGTAATCAAATCGATCTTTCACGGCGGGGCGCCGCCCACACCATCCAATCGCGTTTGCCATCGCTTCACCGCTTGTCTTAACCAAATATGCAAGCTTTAGGTCAATGTGCAACACTTTTATGTTAGCTAAATAATACTTTTACATGAACATTATAATAACATATAATGGATTTATACACGAGCTCTAGGTCAATGTGAAAAACCTTTAAATCAAAACTGATACTTATATATGAACATGATAAAAGCCAGTGATGAAATGAATTCGAATTGAAGGTCAATCTGAAACACCTCTATATTACAACTGACACATAATTATATCAACACTGCGAGAACAAATGACGACATTTTATTGTCATTCTTTTGTGACTTTATATTTAGAACCAACCCGCGTCGATCCTCAACCCGCAAGCTCTGCGAGGTGATTAGGGTGAACCCCTGGAGGGAAGCCTATGTTCAGCAGTGGACCGCGCTACGCTGATGATAATTATATTTATAACGATTATCACAAATCTTCACTAATCATGAATGATTGATTGGAAGAGAATGCCAATAAGAATTATATCGTTGTGTAAAACAAACAAAAAGGGTTAAGAAAAAAATATCATTATTTTATTACGAAAAACTAACTTTCGTGGAGCGTCAATTCAGCTTGGTATAGTCAGTATGTTGCGCTTAACACGGTCTTAATGCAGCTACAATCCACATGTGGAGGTAAGTCCGCATGCTGAGTTTTACGAACATGTGAAATTAACGACGCGATTGTGACGCGTGCGTTGTGTATACAAAAATGTGTCCAATATGCTGTAGGTATACATACAGCTTTTATGGCTTTTCTGTCAATAGGTACGGAATACAATTTTAATTTGAAATGCCTAGTAGTATCTCTGAGTTCGGATTCGTGCAGGGTATGACAATAGGTTCACCCCATCTGCATAGGATGTAAAGCAAAACTGGTGAAACATTGTACCACACTCTCCTGTGTACCCCTTAGGGTAAATAAGTGTGATGTTATTTTATGTACAGCGTATAATAGTAATATACTCTTATAACCGTACTGACTTGGTCGATTGATTGCAAGCGCAACTGATAATCGCGAGGTCCCGGGTTTAATTCCCAGATCGGATAGGTACTGTATAACGTATAATATAACACTATTATATAACGAGTGACGTGAAATCTGGGAGTTCACGCTACACTCATTTGCCTCCCTTGCGGAGAAATATAGGCGTGATGTTATCTTATGCAACTGTCAATTGAATAAAAAAGACGAATTATTGGCCCTTAAAGTTTAATATAAAATCATATTCTTTCTTTCTATATTCGTTTAAGTTTCATTTATAATGCATCCTTTGCTGGATATGAGTGGTTGTAATTAGGTAAGTTTAATTTAATTTAGTGATTGACCGCTCGACATTACCTGCCTACTAAATGTTAATTTGCATATATCCTTATAAATACATAGCCGAAATTATCGTAGCCGTGACAAACAATATGCGAACGAATTATGCAAGGACTCCATATATATTTGAAATATAACGTGGAAACGAGACATTGTATTGTTTTGAAGTGCACATAGCCTCGAAATTCAATCAGTTTTCTCAATCAATTTGTGCTCATATATATCGCGTCACCGTGTTGAGATGCCCATTTCTTTGGTGACTTCGTCCGCTAGCTTTCGGTGCGCCGTGTTCGAGAATTTGTGTGTTTGGAGATTTGTTTTATCATTTATAACAATTTGTGAATGTTTGTAATAAAAACACGATGAAGATTTTAATGCGAGCGGACACCCACTACAGTATTTCTGTACGGAATAATGAGTATGAAGAACCGAAGTATACTTTTTCGCAAGTGAGTGTTGAATCGGTATAATTGTGTGTTTAATCGCTATAATACATTGATATCGGAATAATTATTGTTTTCGTTTTATGATTTTCTAAGAAGAAAGCTAAGAATTTTAAATTATTTTGTTTCTGTCAAACTGGTGGACAAGAAAGATTGTGATATTTCCAGGCGATTATAATTCTAACAAAAAAATAGATTTACACGATATACGAACGTATAAAATACGTTAAAAACACAGTATCAATAAAAAATGTATGAAGTAAATAATTATTTGTATCATACCGTTAGAAATTTTTCTAAATTTGTTATACTGTAAAGCGATACTAAGTGAACAAATCATTTTACAATTTTACACTGAAGCGACTAGCTCATACTTTTTATTGAGCTACGGTGTATTACGTTATCAGAAATGTGAATTATTAACGCTGTTAACAAAAATGTGCGGCAAATATGAGGTTATTTGTTAAAAAGCGGTTAAAAACCACTGAAATATTTTTCACGCTATGACGCTACAGAATTTACTTAAAAGATTTTATACAGGACGAGTTAATAAAAATATTAAAATATAAGGACATAACACACGGTTAAGAAATGTATTTAAAACATTATTAAACAGCGCAGTTTAATACGTATAAGCACATAAATAAAATGATTTAGTCGAAAACAATTTATATAGCGCCTGTACAAAGAATGTTGGATAATTTAAATAGAAGCACGGCATGTCCTAACGCAAGGATAGATATATGTATTTGACACTCGGTGCCCTCTGCCTACACCGTGAGCGACCTGGCGTGATGTCATAATAATATAGCGCAAGTCAATAAAAATATCCATGTGTACGATCAATTAAAACATTACGAGAACGTTTAAATTGAGACAATAATAGATGATAATTACTCAAATTGGTCGTAGGAATTTACATAGAACATTTTACATGGCGCAAGTCATTATGCCACTGTACGATCGATTAAACCACACATATTACGAGGACATGTAAGTGAAGACAATCATAGCTGATTATTGTTCAAATTGATCGTATCGTACGCGGTCCGGTCCGGGCCAGTGGCGTAGCGTGCCTTGGAGGGGCCCTGTATCAAAATTAGTCGAGGGCCCCAAATGAAGGGTAATGATTTCTTACAAAAGAAACAAAAATGCTTACATTAAATCAAATTAAATATTTATTGATCATAAGTTATCGCTTCCTTCTAGCAGTAATCGATATAGGATGTCGCCAACTATTGAGCGCACGTTTAACCCGGGAAAATAAGAGATGCCTTTTTTTTATTTTCCGTCATTTCTAAAGTGAAAACTCTATAGGCACATTTGACAGTTTTTTATGTTTCCTTAACGGGAGCCACGAGGTTAAGTGACATTGTGCATAGCATTTTACTAATTTTTGCTTACACACGTTAGGGGCCTCTGTAGCCCGGGGCCCCGTATCATTGGTACGGCTCACACGGCGGCAGCTACGCCCCTGGTCCGCGCACACCTCCGCGCGCACGTCACACGCTCCTCGGGGCGCGAGCGAAACGCGTACGTACTCAGTACGGCTTCTTGCTCTTGTTGCATACTCCGACGCCGACCAATTCGAGCCGAGCTATATTATGAAAAATGACACCACTTAAACCCCGCGCGTTGTTAGTTCGTTTCGATGTTGATTACTAAGAACCGTCACTGTTTAATGGTTATGATTTGTTGATCGAAGACGTACATGTAAGAGTTTGGTAGGAAATGTTAAAATATTTTTGAAAAATTATATAGGTATACGATTATCAAATAAATTACTTGTTGTGAACGTCACATTACAGTAGTTTTGTGATGTTTAAATGTAAAGAAGAAGCTTTAGTATTTCTCGTTCCTTATAAATGTTTTAAATAAAAGCTAGATTTACGCCCGGTGTATAGCAATAGAATCTCCTCCTGTTCCACGGACCGTATAACGAAACTGTTGATACGTGGGGTTGTAATCCATCCCTTTACCTAGCCGTGAGAGGTAATGCATGACTTCATGCAATATAAAACCCGAATGGCAATACATCTTATCTGATACTCTACTACAGGTGCATTAAAGGTATGTTTATCAGACATTATATTGCAGGTGTATTTTAGTTCTGCATATCTGATACTCTGTTGCAGGTGCTAGCTGCAGTGGCAGTGTCGATGGGCTCAATGATCGTAGGATTTTCGTCCGCCTATACGTCTCCGGCTTTGGTGACAATGGAAAACAGTACGAGAATATCAGTGACCCCGGAAGAGGTTGGTTCAGACCTTTTTTTATCTTCTTATTTGACTTATACATAAAGTGTATTTTTCATAATATTTTATGATTAGTGCAATAAGGCAGTAATGCCTTATTACACTAATTAGCAACCGCGAACCCTACGGGAGAGACTCGGACTCGGTTCGATACTCAGATTGGGCAAAGTGTTATTGCACTCGACAATCGCACCAGTACCTGAGAGTCCGGATTTGTATCTGGTGTATGGCAATAGGCTCACATCCTGTACCATGGTCATTCGGTGAAATAAATAGATGATGTTGTGGTACGTAAACGTAACAAACGTAACAACATGCTTTTAACCGCTAATCCACTACTACAAATTTAAACTAAAAATTCTAATTAGGAAAATCCAATATTACTCGATACAGGATATTGGAAATTAATTAACACTTGGTGTACCTTGGTGCCTCAGCGTAGCTCGTTATTCTGCTATTTGGAAATATACATAAGTAATCTTAACATGTATGTACATAACTAAACCTATAATCAAAACATGTACATAACTAAATCTATACGTGGAAGTAAAAACAAAATGTCACAAATGAAACAAGAAGCATATCTGAAAGCTTATGATGTCATCAATTCGAATCAACAACTGGAGTCAATTACGTTACGTAACGAGTAGAACGGCTCGCGGAGATTCTTAAACCGTACGTAGATCGAATCTGCCAATGGCGTGTATGAAAAAGCATCGAGCTATTAAGACTTTTCTGTTCTTATATGCCAGGATTAAATATAAGTATTTTTTTTCAATTCGGTACAAAAAGTACGTTAGGTCTGTATGTGTAGAATTAAAGGTATTACGGGTATTTGGCTCGCGATTTAATCTGCCCGCTCTGTAAGTGATCTGTACATGTAATAATAATACTGATTTGGCAAGGAAATTAATATTTTGAAACAATATATGAAAAAAAATATTCTTTTAATATTTACCTTAGATTACTTATGTTTCTAAAATTTCTGTAAGCGTTCTATTAAAAATAGCAACCAATTTACATTGGGTTAATATTTTTAGACCCGCCTTATACAGAACGAAAGTTTCAATGCATAAGCATTTTTTGTCGAAAAATACAGGAAAGGAATCCCATTAAAAGCTCCTTGAATGTCATATATTTTGCCTATATCATTAATTTGCACGAACATACCAATATTAGTAAATCAAATAAGAGCCTATGGAATACAGCAATATATTCAAATATTTGAATAAATATCTTTGTGAAAAGTAATCTTCCGACAATGACCACGACGTAGTCACCAGTACGGAACTGATCAGAAAGTGATTTATACTAATTAATAATTCTTTCATTACAGGCAAGCTGGGTTGGCGGATTGATGCCTTTAGCAGCACTGGTTGGAGGAGTTCTCGGGGGTCCACTAGTAGACTACATTGGTCGGCGAAAAACAATATTATTTACCGCTGTACCGTTTTTTATCGGCTGGATTTTCATAGCCACCGCAAAAATTGTCCATTTGGTGCTAGCTGGACGTGCGATTTGTGGGCTGTGTGTTGGTGTTGGCTCGTTAGCTTTTCCTGTATACCTTGGGGAAACTATTCAACCGGAAGTACGAGGTACTCTTGGATTGTTCCCCACAGCCATTGGTAATATCGGCATTTTAATATGTTATGCGGCCGGAAAATATTTGGACTGGTCTCAACTGGCATATCTGGGAGGAGCTTTATCTGTACCTTTCTTTATTCTAATGTTTATGATACCCGAGACTCCACGCTGGTACATATCTCAGGGAAAAAATGAGGAAGCAAGAAAAGCTTTACAGTGGCTTAGAGGCAAACACGCCAAGATTGACAATGAAATGCGTGACATAGCATTAACGGATGCCGAAATTGAAAGTGACTCGTCCATGAGTGAAATGTTGAAGATGAAATATCTCAAAGCCATATTGGTATCTATAGGTTTGATGGCTTTTCAGCAACTGTCAGGTATAAACGCTGTTATTTTTTACACGGTAAAAATCTTTCAAATGTCAGGCAGTTCAGTCGACGAAAACTTATCAACAATTATTGTGGGTGTCGTGAACTTTATATCGACATTTTTAGCTACGGCCCTTATAGATAGGGCTGGACGTAAATTGCTCCTGTACATTTCCTCTGTTACCATGACAATCACTTTGGTAGTGCTAGGTACGTTTTTTTACGTGCGTGATAATCTTAAACTAGATGTATCAGATTTGGGTTGGTTACCGTTGACGACTCTTATGATATATTTGCTAGGATTTTCACTTGCATTCGGACCAATCCCTTGGTTAATGATGGGTGAGATATTGCCGGCAAAAATAAGAGGCGCGGCCGCCTCGATATGTACAGCTTTTAATTGGTTGTGTACATTTGCTGTAACGAAAACTTTCCATAACATTATAACGGGAATTGGGCCTGCAGGCACATTTTGGCTATTTGGTTGCATCTGCTTTATCGGGCTATTCTTCGTAGTAGTGTATGTGCCAGAAACTCGAGGCAAGAGTTTGGAGCAAATTGAAAATAAAATGACTGGACGACAAACACCTAAGACACGCAGAATGAGTTCAATAGCTAACATTAAACCTTTGCCCAGTGGATGCTAGTGGTTAAACAAAATTACTACTTACAAAGAAAGTTGTACTTAACAACATTATAAAACGTAATGCATCTTGTACCATGCACCTTACATACCAGAATCTCATGTATTAAGTAAGACAATATAACTGACTTATCCAAATTTTGTGTCATGTTGATATTGAAACAACAGATATTGTTTTATTTACAATATAATGTGATACATATCAGGGTGGAGATATAATGTATCCTCTAGATCCTATATAGGAATACCATTGCGATATGAACCCACGGGAGACAGCCTAGTCGTTGTGAAAAGCTGTGCTCTGGAATTCCCAACCCAGTCTAACTTGGGTATTATGGGCAAAACCTCCTCAGAGTAGGAGTTTCCAGCGGTGGACTTAAACAGACTACTGATGATGAAAAATGTTAATAAATAGAACTAATATGAAAAAATTACCACTTATACAATATTTCCAAACTTGCCATAAATAATGCAATCATGTTTCTTTGGTTAGGTATTTGATTAAAAAAAATTAAAACATGTTACTATTTTCCTAACACAAATAAGATAAATGTAAAATCCCATCAATTGTGCAAGATGTCCACCTGTACCCATAAGATTAAAACTATGTTCCAAGCTTTCAATTTACCACTTAAAAGGTACATAATTATTTAATTGGCAATTATGCAATGATATTGTTGATACCAAAAATAATGTTCCTCATAAATACCTTAAATTATAATGAATACCTGTTTTTATTTTATAAAAATTATTATTATGGTAGTTAAGCATAATGTTTAAGTATTTAATAAGTATAGTTATGTTTATAAATACAAAATTGTAAATATAATATATGATAACATTTAGAAATGTGGTTTCTTACTAGCATACATATAAATTACTAGCTGTGCCCGCGACTTCGTTAATGTGGAATTTTTTATTTAGAAATCAAGTGAACTTTTGGTTGAAATGAAATACTGTCAAGGGTGACTATGTTCAAAACAAAGCGCCTGTGATAAATAACTTATTCATTTGGATAAGGAATAATATGATGTTTATTAAAACACCTTTGCAAATAATGTATTATTTAAGAACTATTTTGTTAACCATAAAAATGGTTATAATGGGTTAACGTTAAAAGTTAGACATATGCTGTTGTGGACTTTTATTTAGAACTTTTAGAGGGAAACAATTTTGTAATAATTGTTTTGGGATTTTTGAGTAACTTTCATCCTTTACTTAGCGCACGCAAGGAAAGCTCTAAATTTTGCCATTGTCGCAATATGTTTTATTGCTGCTCCTCTCCTATTCATCTTGGCATGATTTTATATAGCCTTCCTCGATAAATGAGCTAGCTAACACTGAAAGAATTTTTCAAATCAGACCAATATTTCCTGAGATTAGTGCATTCAAACAATCAAACAAACTCTTCAGCTTTATATTATTAAGTATAGATAGGGACGAAGAGCCTAAAGAGCGTAAGAAATTTCATCAGTGTGACAGACCTCAGCCTGAACCCTTTATATTCTGAAAGGAAATTCTGGTCTTAATGGACCAGAATTTGTATGTCATATCAAATTTCCCCCAGTCCATTAAAATAAGATATATATGCAGCTATTCTAAATAAGTGACATATTTGTAATGATATGAGCCTGAGTTGCAAATTAATACTAAACAATTTGAATTGACTTCAAATTGAATTAAATCTCTATAACACCATTGAATTTAAAAATTTTTTGTTGCTTAACTTATTTTACGAAATTCAGTTTATTTATTTATTCTTTATTACACCATAAGACATTTAGCAGTATAAATGGTAGAATTAATGCTATTAGCATTCTCTGCTAGCCCATCCTTAGGCTAGGCAAAAAACTTTAAGTGGCTTGTAACTCCTGAATGGAGTCGGTAGTAAGAGGTAGTCAGAGAAGTGTAGTAAACTTTCATATTTCACTAGTTAATATGTCACAGCAGTCACCATGGCCCAAACCGGAAGGATATAATGGTACTAGCTATATATGTCCCGCTATGGAATAGGTGGTGAGCGTATTGGATTTATAAAGCTGGAAATGTGCCCAGCCATAGATCAGGGCACATTTCCAGACTTCGAGCCACAACTAGAAAATTATATAAAAATTATTATTAATGAACATTAGAAACCTGGATTTAAAATTAAATGTTTCACATAATTATCCCTTTTACATATGTAGCTTTTATAGACTTAAAATTTACACATTTTTAAACAATGTCATGGTAGTGAATTTTAGATACTGTCATAATATGTTATTGTGTTAGCATTAGTCTCCAGTGACAGTTATCATGTAAATTGTTGAACTTTATCAGAATTTTTTATTTTAAAATTTTTGTTGTATCTATAAGCTAACAATATATTATCTTTGGTGATGAGTAATAGAACAGTGTGGAAAACAAGATCCAGCTGTGGGATTTTAAAGAGTTAAAGCTACATTAAAATTGCACCTATGCATACAATTATATGTATAGACTATTAAATAATTCTTAACACACCTTGGTACATTGCCAATTGTTTGTGATTTAATTCAAGAAATCATTTATACAGTAAGATAACTCGTATTCTTAATACTATAATTCCAAACTCTAACAGAATAACATAATTTAAAACAATACACAGAAGAAATACAGTAAGTTTTGATTATTTGGAATACTACTCTGCATAAATTCCGCACTGGTATAATGCTGGAATGTGAAAAAAACAAATATACTCACCCATAACTTGGACACGACAAATGGCACAAGTATCACACTCTACGTCCCAGCTCCACATGGCTACGGCGTTCCATTTCTTCAATGTGAACATTTTGTCAGACTTCTGGCCGTCTCCATCACCACGCTCCAGAGCTTCAAAGTCTTCACCAGACATTTTTAAGAAATAATTTTATACAATATTTACTTGAGGAAATTAATTTGACAGTGACAGTTGACTATGTTGACGTTTGTTTATTTACCTGATGCGTTCTGCTACGCGTTTAAAACGATCACGCTCACAACCAAGAATTTTACCGTTCCACTTAGGCCCGAGCGTTGATATCGTAAGCCCAAGTGGAATGGTTTATGGAGACAACATTTGACATTGATATATTGAGATCTTCATTACTTTGACTTTTTATCCCGCTAATTATACAAACGCTCACGACAACCCAGGTCATGTAATTGTTGTCGTGAGCTCTACGTAAGCATGAGTCATAACGTGTTTCTATTCACAACATTTTCACTTAGGTACACGCATGATGCTCGTCTACTCTTTCTGTATATTATCTAGCTCCGTGGTCAGACTTTCAAATGACTACCGTGTTGGTCGAGAGGCTGTAAGCGCGTCCGCTGATCGAGAGGTCTTAGTTTTAAATGCCTGTTCGGGTACAATAGAAATTTTCTAACTTAAAATTTTTTGTAGTGGTTTATAGTGTAGATTTATTACCGGTGTATGACAATATCCTCACACCTATTCTACAGTCAAACGCAAACTTTAGGTATTACAAGCTTACTTGTGAAAAATATTAGGAATGGAAGGCGTAAAATATGATAAAATGAAAGAGAAAAAAAGCTAATTTATAGGTTAGGAATTCGATTAAAACGACAAATTCGGTTTTCAAACTACAAAATACATTTAAGTATATAAACTATACATTATAAAAATATTTAGGCAATTATATCTTATAAATAAGCTGAAAGGATATACGGTTTTTTTAAATTAACGTAATAAAGTAGTATACAAAGTAAGGATGGAGATTTTTGGAACACTGTGTTCTTTGCTTACCAGAAAGAGACTGGGCGAAATGATATAACAATTACAATAACTAGAAGAAAAACTTAGTTTTACAACAAAATGAACAAGGAAATTAATATTGTGCTTTCGTTTGAATCTGCGATTGTTTTATTACCCTGTCAATTCACTGTCTACACCTGTTAGTCGTAAAATAATATTTGAAATAAAGTAATGATTTTATTTTAACAACATTACAAAATAATTACATGTACTCCTGCCTACATACAAATCGCTTACAAATTTTAATCTTAACATCTAAATATTTAAAAAGAGCAATCAATTCAATATATATATATATATAAATGCTCAAACACACAGCGTAAAATCGATGGGCAGTATTTGTTCATGTGATTTTAAAACTATGAAAATGCAATTTCGACAACTAAGTTAGAAATACTTTATTTATTTAGGTGGCTATGTTAAACAGTACGTATAAAATTTTTTCATTGCAACATAATATTCTCATGGCAACTTGTATTTTAATGATGATTGTAATTAAATTATGTTCTAAAATCTTAACACATTGCATATGAACGCGACGAGCAGCAACGCAATGCTGGCACCGACTCTGCCGGCGCTGCTGAAGCAACCAAACTCTTGAATCTGCACTTGATATCTTATGTTATACGGGAACCTGCAGTTTTGTTCTGCAAAAAACAATATATCTCACTGAGATGCATGTACCTACAGGTGGATACTTTGACAGTATAACGTATCTTTTTCATTATCATCTGCATTTTTCATATATATATATATATATCTGCATTATATATGCTTATTACATGACATGATTATGTAATAACAAAATATTTGAATTGGGGGAGTGTGCTACATTCATCAGGCAGCATCTTCCGGAAATATAAGCGCGATATTATATCCGAATCCCGCTTCATTGGACTCCCCATTTAAATGTATGTAAAGTTTTAAATCTAAATAAATAGACTGAAATATTTGGTATCCACTACTACGCTCTTATGATGAAGTAGGGTCCAAGGCGATAGGAACTTTTAAGTTAACAAAATTTTACAAGCCTAGTTGTTTCGCAGTTATATCTAGTTATAAAGATACATAATATCTTACCAGTGCACGTAGCAGTTAAGCTTGTGGTACTGATCACGGACGATTGGACAGATATATAGAAGAAAGGACAGGAGTTGATCGTCCAGTAACCATCGCAAGCGTTTTGCAATCTGATCTCTACATTTCCACTTCCCGTTATCGTTTCACAAGTTATGGCATGGTCATCTATCCCAATAATGGTAATGTTTTGTCTGAAAGTGTTTATAAGACACAAATATATTAGTTTCTGTGAAATAACGTAGGGCAGAACATCTTATCTGGTTAACAATTTAATTGCCGGAACGCAACGGACGCCTCATACCGCGATCTGCTAGCATCGGGTTAAGTCGCGTCTTACGACACCATGTATCCCGGCACGGAATCCAATTAGAGTTGCTACTCCTGAGCACTAAGTTGAAACACTTCACGCCATTATATGTTTGCTTACCGCGGCCTTAAAAACTAAATATAGTAATACAAGCACTGTATTATTTTAAATTAAAATATGAGTAGCTGTATTGTTTGAGCAGGTGAACACTATGCAAATTTTCAGAGGTAAACTGAAAAATATGAAATAGGTAATATTTCTGAAGGCGTCGTTATTTATCATAGAGCGCGATGATTTCTAGTGAATAGAACAGAACACTAACCACTAGTTGAAGTGTATTAAATCCTCTGCCTGCCTCATCGGGGATTACACGATTACGTTAAGTATTTTATTCTACTTCATTTCCCATAGAGGAACTATTTTTGTAACTTCTTTTATCATCGTGCATAATTCGGCACTCTAATAACACTGTTGGATGCAATGCGTTGTAGGGAGTTGAATAATGTTATCAGTATAAAGCCAATAAAGCCAATAAAGCTGTGGATACGTTATCGTTACTTTTATCAGCATAATTTTACCACGTACTTGGGTTGTGTAATAGAGCGTGAATAGCACACAACAAGGTTTCCAACTCCGGTGCCTACTCGGGAAATGCGCACCCTCCTGTTGTCATTGTTCACGTAGAAGTAATTGGGACTAATTGAGTAGAAGTTGACGTAACCAGGCTCCACGTGGTCATCGAATTGTCTAGTCCCTGACGTTGCGTCTGAGTTGTAAGTCGAGCCGCAATTGGAGTTGATAATTCTTCTTCCGGCTGTAACGTAATTTTGTGTTATAAATAATAAGTATAAGTATTCTTTCTCTCTTTAAGAATCCCCATATTTGTTACCCAGGCACTTAAAACAGTCAGTAATTGTATAATGCCTGAATAAGAATCAGCCGTGAAGATTGACTCGAGTGAGTCGTGAGTCGAGTGCATCTGCTGATCTAGAGGTGTTGGGTTCAAATCACGGGTCTGTCAATACTACTAAATAACTAAATACTAATACTAAATACTATTACTAAATATTTTTAGCTAGCATTTTTAGTTAAAATTTATAAACGTGGCTGGGAGTCGGGATTTCTGCCCGGTGAATGACAATACGTTTACCACCTAGTGCATTGTGGGACGTAAATTGGTAGAAGATCGGAGTGTACCTGTCTACCTCTTCGGGAATTACGGGCGTGATGTTACGTAATTAGTACGAATTAGTGGCATCCCATGATATGTTTGTGCATTATTTATGTGAGTGGTTAGCTAAAATAATTCAGTTTTAAAACAACTGAAACACGATTCAGCTTATCATAGCCTCTGAACGAAACATTGCAACAATTAATATCAATTGCGTCCACCGGGACTTAAATATCACTAGAAATTCTTATAAGGTTCTGTTTACACGAGACGTAGCCGGCAATATGTAGTTATATCTTGACCCACCTGTTACAATACGATCTAGAACGAGCGACATGGTCATTTCAACGTTCGTGCCTTCGGAGTTCAAGGATATGACTCTTATATCATTATGCACATCGCGTACCAAGTTCCACAAATTGTCATATTGATTAGTAGCGGTAGCGAAAAGAATCCTCAGATCTGTAAGAAGAATGAAAATAATACAAAATATATGACACTAGATGTTCTCAAGATAGGTATACTTCCCTAATCTAATCTTTTTACAATTCGTATGGCATACTCCTTTATCTATTCGGGTTGTTATTGTTGGGTGTTTTTGGTGGTTTAACATTTATTGGTGTCGCGGCGGAGAAGAATATATGTTATAACATCATGCCGGGAAACCAGGAAGTCGTAAGAGGATACTAAACTCGGTGCTACTACATAAAATAGAATAGAATAAAGAAACAAACGTCTGTGCAACAAACAATCATAAAACAAACAATAATTATAACAAGATTTTAAAACTAACAACATTAACAAGTAAATGTACTATATATATTGACTTAAATAAACCCACTCAGCAATTCATGGCCAATTACCCTAACCACCCATTTGCAGCAAGGTATGCGGTGCAAGCGGGCGGGTCCTCTAGCCGTATATGTCGCAATTATGGGCAAAATCCTCATGGAAGGACTATATCCAGCATTGAACTTAAATATGCTGATAATGATGATGATGGGGAGGTGACTAATTAAACTTTGCGAAAGTTCCTTACAAACAAATTGATAGTAAACTCGCGGTTCTATACGAATTTGCATATGAAAATTTGTTCTTTTAAGACAAAGGTGAAGAGGATATTTTGATTTTTCATCGAAGAGGATTATGACCAAGCCTTACCCTACCCTATAATAAAAATATGCTCATATATTCAAGCAGGGTTGCAGCTGCACTAATACCCTGAACTGAAACCTAAAACCTGAACTAATACCCTCAATCCGATATTTCATTCGCACTTACCAGGTACTGTTTCATTAAGAATTCTTGCTTGCTCCCAAATTGCCTGATTATTTTGCACCCCGGAATTCAGTAGAAACAGAAGCACAGTCGAGTTTCCGCCAACGTAGTTGGTCACCCTTTCTTGATTCAGTTGATTGTGCATCATAATGCGAATGTTTGTGAGGGTGCTTTCAAGATTCACTCCAGTGAGCACTTGAAATATAAGTTATTTATGCGACTTACATAGTAATTCTTTGAAGAAATATTTTAAAACAATAAAATCCAACCGATTAAAAACTGCGTGCTTGTGTGTTAATTATAGATGTTTTTAAATTGTGCATTTAGCTACAAATTGCAATATATTAATTATCGCGATATTAGGTACAATTTTGTGAAAACGATTTGATTTTTAATTATTTTTTCCCAAAACCTTTCGCTCTTGAAAATTGTTTAACAATAAAAGTCATAAAATGAGCTTATAAGTTATCTTATTTGTCCATGCTCTGATGCATTCTAGCCATAGTAAAAGATATATTTTTTTGCATTCTAATTATATCGTGTAAATTCTGTTCAACTTACTTGATTGGTGTCTGGCTAAAGTGTATTCGCTGTGAAAATCTGCTAGTGAAGACGTCGTGTTGATGACTACGCTGCCGTCAAACGCACTCAGTAAAGTAATACTTGATCCAAATTTGCCGACTTCAATGTTGTCCAAAAGGTACGATATAGCTGGGTATATAGCCTGGTACTGCCACGAGGAATCCAGCACGATATATAGATGGGCTCGTACTCGATAATCGCGGGCGGTAGTCTCAGTTGTCATGCAATTCAGATCGTTCATATTGTTCGCTGAAAAAACAAAAAAGAATTCCTTAATATTTCAAAGCTTCTATATGTTCGTCATCATGTATCCGTTTATGTAGTTAAAATGTTCAAACCATTAGGTGAAGAGTGTTTTTTAAGTTAAAGATTTCATTTTAGTTTTTCATGTGTGTGTTTCTCATAAGGCAATAGGAAATGTTTAGATAAAGTTTAACACTTCCTATTTGAATGTGGTTCACGTGAAAGTAATAGAAATATTTCAGATGGAAACAAATTAGGATAACGCCACGTACAGGAGTAGGTTTGGAAGTTGGCGACAGCGTTCCTGACTATATCGTCGAGCCCGCCTGTTATGGTGCCGCGTAGAGGCATGTTCGTGTCTAAGGCCGCAGCGAACGCATGCGTTTCTGTCACGAGGTTTGTGTTCAAGACATACTGTTGACTCAATTCCCGACGATTGCATGCTCTCAACTCAGGGGTGAATACGCCATTCTGAAACGAAAATCACTCCTCTATGTATTTCTTCGTTATTTCTGTCAATGAAATTGATATAGATTTTGTTGGTTTACATTGTTCATGAAAATGTCACGCATCCGGACACTTTATCAATAAAATTCTTGAAGAATGCGGAATCAGATGATTATCTTCATTTGTTTTTGATGATAATGTTTCATACTCACTTTTGGTGAATAATACATATCCAGAAGTTGGGACAATTTTAACGTACTGAAGGTTCCCAGAACTGAAGATAAGGTAGTTCCCAGTACGAATCCGTCGATTCCACCGCGGATTTCGGGGTCCGTCATTTCGATGTTTTCACGACTGTGTAACATGAAAAATCTGGGAGCCTGAGTTGTATTCCAATTGCCAGCTGTACCTATTGACACAGACGTTGTTCCTCTCTCTGTGCCCTGAATAAGTACAGCTTCTGCCAAATCACCTAGAAGAAATTGGATACGTATATTAGAACTCACTTAACGCATACAATATTTGTTTATAATAGTGTGAATTTTGTACCTGACAAGGTGGCTGGATACAATGATGTCACAGTCTGCTGCACGTTTTGGTAATTAATATCTGTGCCTTTTGTTAACTCTGAAAGTGGTACCCTTTGTAATTCAGCACCTGCAGCTATACCTGCGATGAGATTTCCAGCTGAAACCGCTCCCCACTTAGTAAAGACAACTCCCGTTAAAATAGGGCAAGTACTTTCTCCCAACACCTGGCGTTCTGATTGATAACCCTGAGTGCCAGTAAACTCAACATCATCATTAGGGTTCAGCTGTTGTCTCATTTGGCCATTCTTGCCAGTAGATTTCCTGTTAAATAATAGTTAATAACAATATGTATAACAAGATAGTTGAATATAGGAATATATTAATACGAAACGTCAAAAACGTAACTTTACGCCTGTAATCCTCGAAGAGGTAGGCGGAGGAATGCAGAACATTCCCACGTTTCACCGGTTACGTTTAAGTCCCACTATGGAATAGGTGGTGAGCCTATTGCCA
>DWEJ01000330.1:0-17754 GCA_018245835.1 Mysoria sejanus stolli | reverse complement strand
TCGGGATGTCCTGGGTTCAAGTTCCGGGTCGGACTATGCTGGATTTTTCTAATTAAGATTTTCTAGTTATAGTTCGGAGTCTGGAAATGTGCCCGGTCCATATCAATAGGCTCACCACCTATTCCTTAGTGGGACGTAAACGTAATTGGCGTGATGTTACGTCGTTTTTTATTGAAAGATAATTTCTGAAAGATCGTCCTTGCGTTTTCAGGAAGTGAAAGACCCATCACGATGGTACAAAAAGATGTACGACACAATACATAAAAATAAATACGACGGTAAGCAATAAATTAAGTCATAGCTAAATTTGATGTTCTATTTTAAAATAATACAGCTTTTTTACTTTTTTTATTTAAAAAAAAACTTTTCGTTTGCAAACGAAGCCCATGAAACGATAAACGTTTTCTTTTTCAGACGATTATGTGACTATTCGGTACAAAAGTCGTCGAGGTGATTATTTTGAAACTTTTCCAAATTTTTTGCATCGGTGACTGTAATACATGCTCATAGTTTCGGATCGATTTTAATAAAAATAAATGCTTTAACTACCATCGCATTAAATCAGATGTACATACATACATGCGCTTCTTGTAGTGTTTTATATGTACACACATACACATATCCTGTCAATTGCTTCATTTATCATTACATGTAAAATAACTACAACATGAGCTACATCGAATATACAATGTTAACCGTACCATTAACATATGAGAATCAATTGTAGCTTAACTTCCAATGTTTGTATCAAATAACATTAATATTGCCTACAAATGTAGGAAGGAATGTCAACTGCACATTGAACTATGTAACTCCAAGAGCCCACTAATATCTTTGTCACTTTTGACACTGCTATCAGTGAACGTATTTTATTTCACTCTTATCATCTCAATGCCACTAATTTGTTAATAAATGATAAAGTTACTCTAACTGAAATAACTTCATTATCTTAATTACCGATTTTTTTTATTGTTTAATAGACAGTGTTAATGTATGTTAAAAAAGACAAATCAGAAAGTATTCTCGTAAGAAGTTTAGTCCCAAATATTATCTCTGTAAGTCTCGATTCGTTGCGTAATTTTAACTGCATTTTAATCTTAATAAAGTTCACATTTTCAAAATTATCTATGTCGAATTACAATATGGATACTAGTAAACTCATGAAATTTTTGTTACACTGTTTCCCGCACTAATTACTAATGTTTTCATAGGGGAGCCTCAGAAAATGACAGGCAACAAATCCCAGTACGCGTACTTCGACCCGCGCTCGGGGTACTTGAGCGAGCCCGAGGGCGGGCTAAGCCGGCTCGGCTCCAGCACGTGGAGCGACGCGTACGACAGCGACGCGGCCGCGCCGCGCCGGCGCACCGCCTCCGTGCAGGAGGACCGGCGGGCAAACGACGCGGCGGCGTCGTACATGTCCAACAATAAGTATGACCAATAACACAACCTAATAAATTATTACGATCATTGCACAAATTGACTAAACAATCATTGAAACGTTTTGTTTGAACGCTTGAACAATTAAAAATAAATTATAGCAATTACAAGAAAATGTATGATGTTTAGATTCCGTTTGATATACATGAATGATACTTCAATTATATATGTTAATTAGTAACATAATTAATATGAGATTATAACGCCTGTTTTTTTTAGATATAGCACATTAGCCTCAGCTCGCGCCAGTCAAGAGATGTATAAAAATCAACCCGGCAGGATAGAGAACTACGTGCCTGGCAAGTCTTCGGTAGTTGATAAAGAAGCGAAACAGGTATATAAAGTAGTGGAAACTAAATAAATTTCATTTTTAAACAGTTATTTAGATAAGTACATCTGCATCAACTAGTATTAAAATCGTCACGGAGTTTAACCAGCCTCATTCTAGTACCACCCTAACAGCCTGTCATCACCTCATCATCATCAATTATCCTAGTATCTGAAACAGCAACAAGATTTGATTTGTTTTTCTTTTCTAGTGGTGGGACGAGGTCATGGACATTTTTGACGGGGTACGAATCTTTTACATTTTTATATGTGTGTACTTGTTATAACCGAGCAATGAATCTTAATACTGTTTTAACAATATATAATATTACGATATCAAACTTTTCTTCTGTTACCGATAAAGTTTATATCACGCAAGAATTGAAATACCTTTTGTCAATTTAACATTCAACTGTCATTAGTTTGAATGAAGTGGAAATGTAAATATCGAATCTATGTGTATCAAGGAATTGAACAATATTCGAATTTAATTCCAATTTCAAATTCAACGTTAACAATGTAAATAGCGACTATTATTGTATCTGTTTACTTTTTTTTTGACTTGTGCTAATGCGTACTTACGAAGCATTGCTATAACAATACACACGCATAATCGATTGATCGAAATAACAATGTTTCCATCGCTGTCGTGGGTGGTGTGTTGGCGCACTAACAGTGGCTAGACGAGAACTCCCCCCTGCCTCCTTACTCCACATTACTTGCTCGCGCCATCCAGAAAAATGTAAGGGTTTATGACATGTCTGCCTGTGGTGCCTTTCGTGTTTCGCTTAGCACGATCTGTTCTGTGTTCTCGAATGTTACCTTGTACAGCACATGATTAATATCGAAAATTTAATTGTGGATGTTCAATAAGATTTTCTAATCAGAAGCATGTCCATAATCGATATATGTTCAACGAAAATCAAACGACTATATTGAAATGTGGGCTAAATATACGTCGTCCATTGTTTTTTTCAGATTTATTTAAGATTGACGTCTTTTTTGTATACATCCTTCTCACTTGCTTCTGATCGGAAAAGAAATGTAAAACCAAAACGGTTTTACGTTGAAGCATGATAATTAGTATCACAATATCGATATATTGTTCAATGTTTTTAGCGTTTCAACTAATACAATGTTTTAAATGCATAATGTAAATAATGTAGGCTCTCAAATAATACTATATTGGCATGGTATATAGACGAAAATTTAAATCTGTAAAGGTGCGTTTAGTCTAAGAAGCAAAAAAACAAACATATCATGCCGAGCACTATGCTTACGTTTCAAGTAAAAGGAGGCGTTTTCGAAGTACAAGTAGATCTAATTGATTGTAGTATATCAATGGAAAAGAAAAAGAAAGAAAATATTGAAAACTTTGATTTTACTCTGAATTCTCACTAAGTGACACTTCTTTTCATGGAAAATGTTTTTAGAATACATGACACAGGAGGACACAAGACACAGTTTATATTTATTTAAACTTTTATTTATACGTGTATACATTATAATAATACAGATACATTAGCTAATCTTAAACTAAAATGGTCGGAAAGTGACTCAATGTTTTGAATCTTTTTGTATCTGCAAATATTATGAGTAAACTGAAAAAATGGTTCTGCTCGGTTAATCTAAACGCACCTTAATTCAGTAATGAAATTCACGTTTCTATTTCGTTTGCTTGCAAAAAATCTATTATGCATTAATTTTTTTTACATCTCTATTTTTATATTTCTTCTTTTTATTAAGTTATAATGTAACTTAATTTTATTACTTCCGTTCTAAGAAGCTATGTTACGTATTCAGCAGTGTTGCGCAATTGTTGCAAACAGGCAATCTAAATTTATTCTTTATTCAATTCGCTATAGTTTTTATACAATTCGCATCGATTTATAGTTAATTATTTATAGTTACGGCGAAGAATGCAGGTCAATAAAACGAGTTTACGTAATTTGGTTTCAACGCCATGGCACCAACCATCTTTAACAGTAAGCGGATGAATAAAAGCTAAGCAGAGTCGAGTGGAACGTTCGAATATTCAATATTCGAAAATTCAAAACTACTATGTTTAAAGTCTTATAATTGCCAGACTGTTATTTTACTAGCTTGTATAATTAATATCTAACGTTACATTTCATTAATATGTGCCGTAACATGATAACGTAAACTAAATTAATATTTTCTTCTCGCTTCTTGTAACAGGGCGCTAGAGTACCGCGTGTGAAATAAGATACATATTTTATAATAGTTGTCTAAGAAATACATAATTATCTTTGTTATTGCATGTTTTTAGCGTTGAATTGAATTGGTTGTTATTTGATGGAATAATTTTAACTTTGTTATTGAAAAAAATTCGGACAATTCAGTGGAATTATTGTCTTAAATTTACAAATAAATTTACTGTGTTTTAAATCCAAATACTTAAATAATTTTGAAGCTTCTTATGAGTACTAAAATGAATAAAATTCAATTCGATATTTGAAAAAAAACAAAAATAATATAACAATATATGAAGGGATTACATAAATATGTTTATTCTTAAACTATCAATAATCTTAATGAACTTTAAAATCGATCACATTATCATTCAACTTAACTTGAACGTTATTGGCATGATTGTAGTTATTTAAATCCCATTTATGTAAATTTCTATAACGTCATTTCTATATGTGTACCAATTACTATACTATAAAATTCGTTGATATATCACACATGATATATGTAAATAACATACATCATAAGCTTTGAGCCACTTTCATTGCTAAACATTTTTGAAGTGTTTTCATTAGCACTAAACATTTCAGCCAGTGTTTAGCATAGTTTTAATTGGTTACCGTGTTACAGCAAAACATATCAAGTACGACGTCGCTTCCGCAAACCTCGCCAAAAGAGAAAAAGGACCTCACATCGGCTATTCTATCGAAATCGAATATGGCAAGGTGTGTAAGTGAAGACAAAAAAAAATATTTATTTTTGATTTTTTTTATTAATTACAAATGAAAGCAGATGCTAATTTACGCATTCTACTTATTATGAATATTTATTTATGTGTTTACGAAATTATTATTGCAATTTCCAGTGAATGTATTATTTGTTAGAATACGTAAAAAAGCTAAATTTTATATTTATACAGGGCTTTAAAAGAATCCGGCTATGAATCCGACTCGACACTCATATTCCGACGCCGCGAAGATACAGAGGCTCCTCTCTCCCCAGCCGAGAGACGAGCCGCTTACAAAGATCTGCAAGCGGGCGGGGAACCACCCCTAAGGGGCTTTAGGTCTCCCGCTCCTCCAAGACAAGGTAAGATGTTTATCGGTATGTTTCCTCAATAAATTTATCGATCAAACATTTGGTATAAAACAGTCATCTAAACATTCAGTATATAAAATGTAGATATTACAATTAAAGAATTACCTTGAACAGTGTTACAGTGCCCTATTATTTTACGTAGAACTAGAAATTATTCGTAAGTTATTGTCAAGAAGTCGCTAAATTTCAGTTTATATAATCGGACAATAGATTATTATCAACAATACATTTTATTGACGTTTTTATAGGTTATTTTTAGTATTGCAATTGATTGTTTTAAAATGTTGAAAACAATAACTTGTTTAGTCTATGTTTGTTATACTAGTCATATAGAAATGTTCTTTAATATTTTGACTTAAAATAAATTAAAAAATAATAATTAAAACATACTACTTTTGAATATCGAAAACTAAGTGTGCATGGTTTCTGCTTCTGGTGTCGGTATATGTATATATTAACATATCCTAATACAGAAACGTATTAAGTGTGGTCTGGAAGACCGTAGAGAATATTAAACTTGTTAATGGAGGGTAGGCAGAAAAAATAAACGGTTGATTCATAATACGTCGCAGTCATTATACAAATATGAGTCAAGGCCGCTGCAGAGATACGTCATAGAAATGATGTTCTACATACGATCTATTGTCGAACAAAGCCATAACATAATGACAGCTATGCACGAGTAATAGAACTAACCACGTTCATATTTATACAAAATGAAGGGCAGGTAAGTCGAAATGCAAACATTATTTTCGCATGTATTTTTATACTATGGAATAACAAGGTGCTGGGGCGAATTATTGCTGCATCTCGAGGTAAACTGATTTGCATGATTTATTTATATAGACTCCAAAATGAAACAAACACCGTACTCAACTTCACTCACCTATGTTTTATAATTTCACCTCCACAACATTGTAGTATCACAGTTAGAGTATATAATAAGCTTTACACGCAATTATTTATAACAGGAGCACCTGAGTCACGTTTTACTCACGCCTAACGAAAAGGAAGAACAAGAGAGAGAAATTAACAAGTGGTTGAAAATCCACAGACGAATCGGAAATAGAATATATTCCGATATCCTCCACATTAACGAAAATAAGAATTCACAAGAAAAATCCAAATATTCAGGAAGTTATTTGCTATCCAGTTACGAATATTGAAAGAAGTCGGCTCATTAAGGAAATACAAGAAATAAACGATACGCAAACAGCAGATTATCCTCCAGCACCACCACGAAGAATATCTTCCAAAAATAGTCGTACCCTCAAACTTGTAACTTCTACGAGATCTACATCAGCGTCACCTATGCGATCAACATCAGAACAATCCAATGTTAATTTTCTTAAGGATAAAATAAGCCATAAACTTAACAGACAAAACACACACGTTATAATAAAAAAGACCACGTTACCAAATCCCGCGAATTCCATATCTAATAAGATGAGACCAATGTCTGTATCAGCTCCGCCAGCACTCAACAGGAAGAAGAGTGCAAGTACAAATACTTTCCTACAAACTGTAACCAAAAATATAAAAAGCGACAATAAGAACATGGGTACGAGCAGTTTCAGTTCACCGCGAAAAACACTGCCGCCTATAGAATATGCTAATGTTTCGAGAGGTAATTGTGTTGACGCCAAAGGTTCAATAATTATTGAAGGTGGAGCAGGACGAAAAACACCTATATCTAATATCTTAGATAAAGTAACCCCGTTAGACAGGATGTGGAGTCAAAAAAGAAATGAACCAAATGATATTTCGAAAGTGACATCAAAGACAACTACAAGAAGTGGTAATACAACTTTACCTAAGATAACTCCTACCAAAACATTAGTATTACCTCATATAAAAATATCACCTCCCAATTCCACACATAAAAGCAGAGATATGCTAAGAACGTCTGAAAAAATACAAAAGATGAGAAATTCCAACCTTCACATAAAATGTAATCCTGGTTCGAACGATAAAATTGAAACAAAGTCTGCAAAATGCAATTCACTCCAGAGAATGGCTAATATATCAAAGTCGTCATCAAATATAACACAAACTAAGAAACAGACCCAAATAAAAACGGCAATCGTAACTAACCTGAAGAAGAAAAAATCGTTAGAAAATATCATACGACCTAGAAGTGTACCTTGTCATGAGGTTTGCAGTAAAAAAACGAAGGATCCGAATAAATGCATAAAAAAGATAGTCAAACCAAAACCTATAAAAAAAAATGAATTAAAAAAAAATGGTGACCGAGAATCAGCCAATCAATTTGGAGACAATTTAAAGGATGAATCAAGCTTCAATTTATGCGAAACTTTCAATGTCAATCGAATAAATTCGAAAGAATTGAAAGACGCACGCAATGCCTTAACATCTGATAAGTTTTTTCAACATCTCTTTCTTCGAAATACTTCCATTCCAACCTCAACTTACGAAACAGAAAATGACACGCCCAGCACAGTTCTCCAAAAAGCAAAATTTTTTCAATCATATCCTCAAAATTATTGTAATTCATCAAATTCCATAAATACATATTTAACACACAGAAAGCCAGTAACTCTATCACGTTTTAAAATGTGGGATCGATATCCAAGCCCTACACGTGAGACGAGTCCACGTTCAGTTTCATGGCCCGGAAAAATGGACAGAAAAATTCGTAAATTCGATAGTCTACTAAAATGTAATGATGAATTCGGCTCTGTTACATCTTTATCTTCAAGCCGCAGCAGAAGCGAGCCTCCCATTAACAAAATTTACTTTTCTGAAACTTCACAACCTAAATCACCAACTGTTATATTTCATCAAAACTCTTATAAACAACTATCACCCCCCAGAAGTTCAACAACAACATCGAAGTTAATTTACTTACAACCAACGAAAAATGTATCAACTGATAAACCAAGTAAACCTAGTTATTCAATACCTGGTAAAAATACAACTTCGCCCACCAAAATCATTTTTACGGAAACTGTTCGTCCAATTTCACCAACTACAGTCAGAAGAATATCTAAAATGTCTAAAGTATCGTCAGATGATGGAAAAGTTAATGATAAATTTTTTAATACTATTTACTTTTCGCAAACATCGAGACCAGTGTCTCCCGTAGTTTCAAAGCATAAAACAGTAACTACTAGTCGAAGTCAGTCAACTTCACCAGTATCTTTTAGGTCTCCTTCTTATCGGCGTATTCATAATGTTCGAACGCAGGGCAAACAAAACAATGATTCACTTAAAAAAAGATTGCGGCCTCGAAGCGTCGATAGTGCAGATCAAAATTTTGGTAAGACTAGTATAGCTTCGTTACCCAGGAGCAACTCTTATTCTAACAGTAACGATGCAGAATACGCAGAATACATTCTTGATATTCAAAATACAAAAAGAAGATCAGAACGATTTAGAGAGTTAAATAGATATTATAACTACTTAGAAAGAGTTGCTGAATTAGAAAAAGCTACGTCTAATTCCGATCTACGTCATAGAAAAAAAGACGAAGAAATTATTGACTTCGATCGTTGGAAAAAAATACGATCAATAGAGAGAGCTGAAGAGGAATTAAATAATCTATACAGTAAACTTAAAATAGCTCAGAGTGAAAACGATATTTTATTTTATCCAAGAGATTTAAAAGATTTTCGGTGGAATTATGACAAAGACAGAGGACTTAGAGTTAAAGAGAAATCAGTCGAAGACCTTAAGGAAGAATTAGAACAAAAAACGTACACTGACAATCTCGGAATTGATCAATCTCAATCTAAGGATACTTATAAACCTTTATGGCGGGGAACTAGCGTTGCGGAAACTGCTTTTAATATAAATAGAAAGACTAAGCGTTATAATAACAATTGTATCTCTATCAAACCTACTGTTACTTTACAACAGGACACATCATTAAATGAACTCCGAAAAAAACTTGGTTTTGGCAATCGCTTATGGAGCAGTTTATCTATGGATCAAGTAAACACTTTAAAAAATCAGTTAAATGCTATTTATAGCAAGGATCTAGAATCAAAGTCACAAAAAGAATTAGAGAAATATGCTATAGATATAAAAGATACAAAAAATATCCAAAAGCCCTCACTGCATGTGAGATGCAACTCGTTAATAACACCGCAATTTTCTAGACAAGAAAAGGAAATTAGCAAATCAGAATCTATTGCTGCCATTAGCTGTCCCATAACAACTGTAAAAGAACTGAAGAATAACGTAAACAAGATGCAAATGTCACTTAGCGAAAACGAAAAAAAGAAAATTTCTCAAACTCTTAGTAAGGAAGTTTTAAATAAGATGAATAATTTAGATACATTTTCGCTTTCACTAAAACAAGAAATTATATCAAATGATAAAGATAACAAGTTAAGTACTGTTAGTTTGCCAAACACCGATTCCGAATTACCGATGGTAAATGAAAAATGTACACTATCAGAAAAAAAGAGACATGTAGTGTACCCTACTGAAAAAACTGAGTCATCAGCCAGTGAAACGGAAACAGGGAGCTCAGATTTTTCCAATAAAACTGTAATTTATAAAGGACCTAACAAGGAGGTTCAAAAGAAAGTAGAATACTTTGAATCGGTACGTAATACGTCAAAGCCAATTAAAACAATTAACCACGTTAAAGAAACTTCGGGTGAAAATAACATTGTACCAACATCTTCAATCACGGAAAATTTAAAAGATACAAAGGAAAATGAATCGCACAATAATCAAATTTATCAATCACAATCTTGCACAAATATTAAAGAACTTTTCGGGGAAAGTGAAAAAAACAAATATTTGTCGCTGCCTATAAAACCTGACCTATATTCAAGATCGCCCTCGCCTCATTCGGAAGTATACCTCAGCGATAGACGTACGCCTGACACGCTACGATACTCAAGCGACGAGACAATCTGGCGCAGTAGGAGTCCGTCGCCCGATCCGGAGCGTTATTGGCGTGCATACCTAAAGCTGGCTCGCGAGGGGGAAGTACGCCGGCTTGCCAGACGTTTCGACTCCCCATCCGCTGCTGGTGCAGTGTTGCGACGTCACCGCAGTGATCCGGAAATTGTCCGCAACGTCATTAATAAAAGTTGGCCTCGTTTACCTTCTTCTCGACGGGAAAAATGTAGGGCAATAATGCCCGTGGGGCGTGTGCCTTTACGTCCCACAAATCGCTTCATGCCCCATATTGATATCATATCCAAATTAGCGACACTTCGCAAACGGAATGCACCTCGATCGAGATCTGCTGAAGAGCCCTTCGAATGTCGACCAGGAGAAGTGGAACGCATTCGGAGAAGATTCGAGGCTATGACACTTCTTGGTCCTGTCTACACGTCTGCACCTGATGTTAGTGAACTTCAAGATGTCGCACCTTATTTAGCGGGACCATGGATCGCTCATCGCTTTCCAAAGCCTGCAGATAACTATCTGTCGGTTAAAGCCTTAAATAACTCAGTCAAAGAGCAATTCACGCCAGTTGGTAAAGAAACCAGAAATAAAACAACTAAGGATCCTGTCAAGTTAAGCTCGATTCTGAAAAATGAAACACTGGCTAAACAAGCATTCGATCCAACTTTACACCGTCCTGCCAGTCGCTACGAACCTCCCCGAGCTCCGCCGCGTCCTCCGCCTGCGTCGTGGCCCTACAAATTGGCGCCCTTCGTCACGCCATCACGACACACGGTTAAATTCGAAGGTTAATATTCATAACTTTACAGTCATTAATTAAAAAGATGTTTGTTTGAATTTGGAGTCTTTTAAAAGAGTAAATATTACAAAATTGATGTTCGTTATGTGGACCGTTATGTTATTTAATTTGTGAAGTGTTTTTGTATTGTACATTGAATGTTACTTACATCAGTTGCATTTTATCTATTTTAACAACATTAACTTATCCCCATTTACATATACACAAAGACAAATATTTTGATGTACATATATATCTATCAAGTATTTCAAAATCTGAATGTTAAGGCCAAATGTTCTGCCGTTAAACAGCTCTCGTTTGATTGTAAATTATAACAGGTATACCGACTTAAAAAAGAACTTCAATGATCACGAATAGATATAAATCTTAGTTTTTGTTAGATGCAGTTATCCATGGTCTACTATATTCATATATAAAGGTGTTCTGCATGTTCGATTGCTACTTTTGTATATACATACAAGTTTTCTGCCAACTAAAATTAATAGCATCACTTAATTATTTTGTCACGTGTATATGTATACCTATGTATATGTAATATACCTATGTATAAAATTTTTCGGGGTGTCGTTAGAATATATGTTATTTGCTATATATATGTTTCTGTCATTTGCTTAGGCTTTATTCTTAGCGCGTTTCACATAACGAAATTCAATAACGAAAAGTTTTAGTTCATTTTTGTTCGATCTGTTATCACCATATTTTGTTATATCCTGTTAGAAACCGACTCCGCTCCAGAGCCCCCGCGAAGATTATCCTATGGCAGTTATTCAGATACAGGTATGTATTTCTTTATGTTATTAAATGTATTTTTCTTACTAAAAACTTATTTTTGTTTGTGTTCTTATTTATTTATGTTGTGAAATAAAACAGCAATGTCTAAAGAATATAATGAAACCTTAACTGATTACATATACATGCACTCAAACATTTTCCGCGATCGGAGAGCATTGTAGACGATTTGTCAAGGTCGGTAAAGTTGGGCTTGGCCGGACATTGGATGGGATTGAATGGTCGCTAGCATAAATCTTTATAAGCCCTACCATCATTTTAAAAGCACCATCAGCGGTCACTCCTACTTTTCATATTTAGATTACGATTAACATATTTCTAAAGAGATTTTCTATACTTTCAGTTTAAAATCTTCAAATTTATTCAGCAATCAGAATTAGATCATTGTAATTATCAGTATTATTTATATTTTTAACACCAACTGAAACATAAATCCTCTTTATTTGACAACACGTGACATTATCAGAAAGGCATGAAGTAGGATTTGTGAGACAGTTACAGGATAATAAAAGAAATCAAATACCTTTCTATAAAACGCATATTTATAGACTACCTCGTTGGTCGAGTGGTTGCAGCCACGGTAGGAAAACCCGGATTGGGAAGTTAGTCGACCTGGAAGTTATAGTTAAAATTTCTAGGAGTCACTCGGAGTCTACATTTTGCCCGATGTATGGTAATAGTCTCATTACATTCTTTATAGGGGGTAAACGTAGTTACGTTTACCCCCTATAAAGAGAAGTCTAATGTACATAGTTATGTACATTAGACTTCTCTGCCTTCCTCTTTGGGGATTTGGCTTGATGTTACATATTTGTGCGTACAGTAAAATAGAAAAGTTATTACTTTATCAAAATATCTTTATTATGCTACTTTTATTCCGCACCTACAGTAGTTACGTCTCACCGTGAGAGCTACCACTTGCGTTGCAATTATCCATATCTATTAAATCTGCGAACAAAAAAGGAGGAACAATGGCCTTTGTTCAAAACAATCGACACCAAACTTATTTGTTTGACCGTCGTGTACGTGCGTGGTCTCTGACTAAGTAACCTCTATCAAATACTCTGTTCCTATATATTCGTTGGTGATTAAAGCCTAACAAGATATTTACGTCACTCAATTCGACAACTCGCTAAACTTGTCGGCACAGTTTTTTTATAGTAAATAGTTCAGCAAGCTTCCTGTTCGTGAACGGTGTATTGTTGCTCGTAATATAGTCGTGCGTAAGATTCCGAGCAAACCTTACGTTACTGTGTTTGTTATATTGACTAGTGATATCTTACATATGTCCAGTGATAAGTGCTATCTTTTCTTATCATCGCTTCAGTTTTCCGTACTCAGTCGTGATGTGAAGTGTTGCAAAATGTTTTAGTTGTTATTTAAAATGGCAGGCTTTTCGGAAAATAATACTAAAAGTACTATATACAATATTGATAATGTTTCAAGTGGTAATGTGTCGGAAAATCTTTATGAAGACGATGGATTTTTCAGTGACGTGCCAATCGCAGGATCTTTGTCAAAGTCGCTAATAGCTTTAAATAAATATGTTAAAAAGAATTTGCTTTACGACACTAATGAGGAGTACGGTGAGGAAGAAAATGTTGATGGTGCATATTTTTCAAAGGAGAGTAGTCCAAATGATTCTGTTTCTAAATGTGATTCAGATAGTTGTGAGTCTTATGGTAAAATTGGAAATGACCACATTGAATATACACTTAATTCAATTGATTCAACAACCGTGACTGACGATGATTTACCCACTGCTAACGACAATTTTACAATTGCTTCGGAAACGTTACCGCGAACAATATCTCCCAAGAAAAGCTTTTCCCAGGATCTAAAAGACATATCTCCAGAGGCACTGATAACTGATGTTGTAGATAATGTGAGACAAACAGATGATTACAAAGTGAAACAACTCCTGGAAAATTCTAATTATGGTGTAGATCAAAGTTTGGTTGCACCCGCAACATTAAAAACAGAAAACCAGAATGTAATGCTATTCGAAATTAGTAAATCTACATCTCTTGATAATTTAAAAGATGCAGAAAATTTGGAAAATCAATGCGTTGATCGCGATGTGAAAGTAGTACTAAGAAAAAAGATATATGAAGTTAAAACGGATGAAAATCGGCACACAGTACATGACCCATCTGAATGGGTTAATAGAACAGTTGTTTACCCAGACGTATACGCACCATTACCTTACAGTAAGTTTTGTTCCAATATACTATACTCTGAATATACAACTAACGATGACACGCGCCAGGGCCCTAGCTTTAAATACATAAAAAAAGGAAAATTATTTTTATTTACAAACTTGAAACTAACACTTTTAATTTACGAATACAAACAGCACCTAATAGATGAAAATAAATATTTTACTTCGAAATTATTTATGTAAAACTGAGCGTAAAACCAATTTTTTGTTAATAAATTGTAATTAAAACAATTGCAAAATATCTCATTGTTACTCGTATTAGTCACGTATCAAGCACGTACGAAACGTAAAAATTGGGCAACAGCAAAAATAAATACAATATTTTCAGTTAGACTTGCGTAACATAATAATATGTACATATATTATGTGTACTATGTAGGTTGTAGTACAATTTACTTAAAATAGGGACAGTCTGAAGCCTAGGTTATGATGGTAGGATAGCAGGCTCGGTGTTTTGGGCGGGAGACGTGAAGAAAGTTATCTGATCTAAACGTGATTGTTCGACAGTCGGTGTGGTCGTGTTTACAGACGAGTGACAATATTTATTTTCCGTGCAGTGCTTTCTGTGGTACAAGATTGAAGGAAATGGGTATCCTAAAACAAATCAAAAAAATTGCTGCATACGGTTTGTCTTGATTAATGTGTAAATTAATATTTAAATGTAGATTTAATGAAATCGTTCAAGAAATTATATACTCCCATTGATTTTTGTTATAATTTATATATCACCAGTTTTTTTTAGTTTCTACGTATAAAACTTCACAGTAAATTCTGTATGTGGCCGCATTGAAAATGCACATCCTTTCAATCTAATCGGTTAATCTTCCTCGATGTTTCGATTTCGATCCAATGACTGATTAGGAAATAGTGACTAGTGTATTGGAATGTATGAATAATATATTATATACTTCAATAATTTAGTAAAATTCCTTAAAAGTATATCTAAGTAATTCTCTTTGTCATTTTTTCAATGATTAATCATCTCCTTTACGGACTCCTTCTAAATTATTTTCAAATATTACTTCTTATCAAGTAACGATAACACTGTTTCTAACAAAACGTTGCGTTTATAAATATAATTTTGTGTCCAATATCTATTTTATGCTTCATTACATTGCTGTTTTGCAATAAATCAATGATATGACGTGTTGTACACCTTGTACATAAAGACTTCCGTAAATAATTACAAAACCTCATACATAATAATTTAAAATCTTTACAGCCTTGCCATTTAAGAACCTTAAGAAATCTGTGAAGGCAATATTCTGATAAATTATCTGTTTAGTTTTGCTCAGCGCTTGGATCGAGATCACGGTTTTGATAAATTTATTCCCCGTGCATTCAATAACATTTTCAACAAAATTACAATACATGTTTTTATGAAGAGATCTCAACATTGAGAAGAGAAGGAGAGATGAATGAATGTGTGAATCGAATGAATAATGACATGTCATGAGAGAAATTTATACATACTCGTATCTGTTTAATTGTGTTATCTAAATACTCCTGGTACGTCGAAATATTTAGTCCGTAATGTATGATAGAACCTAAACTATTTATTGGAATATTTTTCATTGAATTTCGAATGTAGTAAGAAAATAGTAGGTAGGTATATTTAGTTTAAGCACACCGCAACGGGCACGACTGTCTTTTATGACAAAGTTACCCGAATTACAAGCGAAAGTAAGAAGTTTTTGTTGATATTACAAAAACAAAACATTTTGCGGTTTGCGTAGTGTAGTGATTGTACAATAGTAAACATTTTTTTTATACAAATCTGTTGTTAACCTGAACTTACGCGTTTATATAAAAATGAATAATAGAGTTTGCACAACATACTTATAAATTTCGATATGTTAATACCTACATATTACGTTGTTTTACAGTACTCATATTTATGCATAAGTAATACAAAGCAGTTTAGGTCTTATTTTTTACTAGTCGAGCTCTACATTTGATTCACACCTTTGCTACTGTTCAATGAATTGAACTAATAAAACAAAAACTACTATATAAATAATTACCGAATAAATATTGACTACCTCATTGGTCGTGTTGATCGGGACGCCCCGGGTTCGATTCCCAGGTCGAACACTACAAAATTTTCTAATTTAGATTTTCTAATGGTTCGGGTTCGGATTCTGGATATGTGCCCGATGCATGGCAATAGGCTCACCACCTGTTACATACTGGGACGTACACCTAACCGGTAAAACGTGGAAGTGTTCTGCATTCCTCTGCCTACCTCTACGGGGATTACAGGCTTGAAGTTACTAAATAAATACTGACTTACTAAACTAATTTATGTGCTGTTCATTTAGTCGATGCAACTAATTTTGCAACCGTCGGAAAGTAAACGATTTCTACATAAAATAAGGCATTATTATTTATTAAAATTGCGAAAATTTACTGTAAATTTTAAATTGTAAAGACATAGAACAAGAACAATTCGCAATACAATCATGTTCACTAGTATCTGACATCCGCTGGGAATTATTAAGGAAAATTAAAAATTGATTTATTGTTACTATAACTGCTATTAATTAAACGTGTCACAACGATTATTGTGAAGATTTGCCATTTAATGCAATACAAATTGTATCATGCGGGTATTGTACATATTTAAACGTTCCCATGTTATTATATAATTTCACAGTCTTAGAGGAGATTCGTATGCAACAGTAGAAGTACTAGTAGTAGCCCGGAATCCGGACTTGTGCATGGCAATAAGCCCACCACCTATTCCATACTGGCACGTAAATGTAACTAGTAAAACATGAGTGTGTTCCACTCTTCTTAAAATATGAAGTTACGTTTGAAGGCAAAATAATATATCACAGTGAACTCAGTTTAATTAAACAAATATGTGTAGGTATTTCTATGACACAATAATCATTCCTTATGGCCTTTACGTGGTAAGTCCCAGCGCGTGCGTTGTGTTATTTTGTGAAAGTTGACAGGTTTCTTACAAATTGCAACGCGCTAAGGGCTTTACTTTCACTACCAGATTTTTGTTCGTGACCATCGACGTTATGTTAAGTTATACCGCGTCATAATAATTTCACGACTAGTTTTATTGCGTTAATGATAATGAAGTAACGTTATGTCTAAATTAAATATTAAATTCATAATTGTTGTACCGCGGACGATAAGAAACATTATATAACATATAGGAATACATAATTATATAACATATAGGATTAAACAATGTTGTTGAATGCATAATACCTGCATAGTATAACATTCGAATAATGTTTGTTTGCATCAGACCGATTAAAGTATAGCACTAAAGCACATTAAAAGTATAGCACATTAAATTTAATTTATAATAGAATTCTACAATCAGCAACATGTATGCTCAGCGTAGGAATTATGGGTACTCCTTTAGTGGAGGCCTATGTCCACTAGTAGGTAGTGATAGAGAGCTCAATAAATAGTAATTATTATTGGTAAAGTATTGGAGACAATTCATATAAGATTATAGAAGTACAAAGCAAAAGTATAAAGCAAAAAGATTGCAGCTAAAATAAACGCAAGTATTCGCTTATAAATTGGGTATTTTTTAACTTGGTAGGCGTAACTGGTGAATCTTGGAGTGTTCTGCATTCCTCTGCATTCTCTTCGGGAATTACAGGCATGAAGATAAAAAAAAACTTGGTATTTTATCAACTTTACGTAATAATCAAAAAAGATTATTACACGCGTGTTGACCTATCGCGTGATGGACCGCGCTTCCCGTACGCTGATATTGTTCGCGTTGTGTTCTATAAGTTCTAGTATTCATTATAAATATCTTATTATAAATTCATTATAAATATGTTATTATAAATATCATTATAAATATATTCATTATAAATATCTTATTATGAAATATGTCTTTCATTCATATTATGAAATATCTCTTTCAAATCATTCATTTCTAGCATCTATTGAAGATTTATCTTGTTGACCAGTATTTAAGTCTATAATTGAGGTAATG